>JAGDQP010002546.1:0-75497 GCA_022664845.1 Lepisma saccharinum
CCACCCAGCTTCCATCCAACAAGACTTCTACATGCTTGCAGTAATTCAACATTGTCCATCAGTATTTCAAGACATTGTAAAGGGCTCCTAGTCGATTCCCACCACCACAACCTATCCAGCTCCCATTCAAGGCCGAAACAGCTTCCATCAACATTCTGTCCTCCCAACAGTACACTCCACCACATGCAATACAGTTCCGTAAGCTAATTACATCTATTTACATTCCTCCTATTTACCTTTCACTCCCTCCTCGTAAACGCCATCACAGCAAATAAAATCACTCAGTACATGCTACCCTTTCATAAAGATATAGTACATTTTCCATATATTTAAAAAAAAAAAAAGACACTTCTTTCTCAACCCTTTGCGTGTCATCCACTCTTGCATGATCTTCAGTCCGGTGAAAGTTAGAGCAATTATCTCTTACTAGCATCAGTAGCTGCAATTATAGGCAATTATCTCAGTCTCTTCAGCATCATGATATCCAGTTCGGAGTTACCCCCCACTCCAAAGTAGTCTAAAAAGTATAAGGTACCTACTCTTTTATTATTCTTTTTTTCTCCAATACAGCAAACTGACCAATTTTGGCACACTCTTACCAGATCCCCTTCATATCCAGTTCGCACCACTAATTGAACCTGCCGATACCAGTATTTGGCAACAGTGCGGTTCCTGTGAAGCCAGGTAGTACGTGAAAATGCTATCTATCGTATGTTTATGTCTTAAAGGTAACCGTGACAACGTTAGAAATATGAAATTTCTATTTAAAAAAAAATCATAGTAATTCGCTCCCATGTCAAATAAATGGACTGTGTGGGAAAAAGTGGTATACCAGGCATTAGTACCCCCTAATAACAATAAGGGCTCCTTTCCTTCTAAGCTTGCATTATTTGTTTTGCGTGCGATTTGGGTGAATAGCAAATTGAAACATTTGTTACACTTACCTTAGAATAAAACACGTGTTTCTATTGGTTATTTACCCAATTCGCACGCAAAGCAAGCTTTCATGAAAAACAGCCCTAACTGTTTTGAATAATTTACATAATGATGCATCGTAGGGGGTCCCTAAACATCCTTCTAGAATGATTTCATTAAACTATAGCAATAAATAACTGGAGAAAAACGAAAGTATATTCCTTAGCTTATCTGCTTAGATTTTACTTAACGAAACTTTCTAGACGGCCAATGACAAAGGTGATGTGTGTCGTGTGCACAAGTCATCAACGAGACAATAAACAACGTATAGGGAATAATATAAGTTTTCCTAAATTATATTAGACCTTAATTATTATTATAATTTTAAAAAAATCTTGAACTTAGTACTGCCAATCCTATGTGCTATTAAGTTAGGCATTGGTACCACTGAGTTGTTGGATTTCAGTAACACACTGTAAAATTTAAAGAAAAATTTGTTACATGCCTAATGCCTTGTTTAGATTACTAACATTTTACCATGGTTAACATTAACCCGAGTTCATATTAGTAATATAAACGGTAGTTACCGTTAACGCGGGTTTCAAATTTAACTAGCGCCTACTTACGACGGTTATCTTGTAACGTTAGTAAGAGACGACTGTCTAAACGCAAGTTAGTTATTGGGCACGAATCGCTTCGTGAGTTTATTTTTTTCTTTATCGAAATATATAGTATAATAGTGGTGCGTACTACTTTTAAAATATAAAAGAATGATGGCAGAACTAATCTACAAAAATGTTACGCTACGATCAATTCATTTGTGTTCATTTTTAATAATTTAATTCTCTCCCGTGTAAGAAGCAGATTATTTACTCAACCACGGAAACCACAACCTGTTTCTTTACACACAGTGATAGTACAAGCACGATAACCAAGTTAAGTTCGGTAGTCTGAACGCAAGTTAAGGCCACTTTAGACAATACAATTTCTCGTACGATGGATCTTAGCGAAAACAGTGTGCCAGCGTAAAAACAAAAAAAGTTATGGATTTATATCATAACATCTTGCCTATTGTACCATTCTTGCTTTCACACTCTGGCACTACTGCTAATCGTAAGATTTATCGTAGCATAAATGCTGTCGTCTAAATCGACCTTTAGTTTTACCCGTAAGTTTTACCATCGTAAAATGTTAGTAATCTAAACAAGGCATTAGATACAAGGTTAAGAAATTCAAAAAGAAAAATTAACCAGTCACAATTCATTTTCTTTTCTTTGGAACCTAAGTCGATTAAATTCGTCACTTGCAAAAAGATATTATTCTTTTTTCCCCTTATTATTGTGAAAGATTCAGGCTGGGAAAGGATGAGAAGAAAAAAATCAGTAAAAGGTCATTCGATTTGTTTTATGCATATAATTTATGTAATACCTCGAACTAATGATACCTTTCTTTAGGCTACAAGGGCACACGTTTTCAGGGAACACTACAGGTATG
Organism: Lepisma saccharinum; assembly: GCA_022664845.1. NCBI lineage: Eukaryota > Metazoa > Arthropoda > Insecta > Zygentoma > Lepismatidae > Lepisma > Lepisma saccharinum. The sequence continues at coordinate 2,410 of JAGDQP010002546.1, forward strand.
CTACAATATTCTATCTATTGAACAACTATTTTTTAATACTCTTTGACTTCCTGGACTTATTGTTTAGTGTTGTTGACGAATTCTCACGTCCACTGCTACCAAATTACTTTGAATAACCTTACAAACTAAAGCTAATAAAAGGTTTTAAAGAAACGTGTTTTTCGATTATATTCCTACTCTTCCTGCTTCTAATAGCATCTAATGGTATCTCTTTGTATTCCGATTATTTCAATTTCGTTTCTTTCTTTTTCTCTCCGCTAGAGGGAAGCATTCAAAGAAGTTTATAGAAGAAGGTCTTGACAAAATGTGCGATATCATTGGGTGGAGTTTGAAATAAATAAAATGTTTCGATAAGCAAGGTCAATGTGAGGTTACTGTGTATACAATTATACAATGAAACTTTATTTTAAGTGTTTTTAATGCATAGGACGAAAGTCTAAAGCTCAAGTAGGATAGTGTATACAATACAAGATGTTCTGGAAATAAGTACACAATTTATATACAAGATGTTCTTTAAATAAGTACTCAATTTGCCAGGTGAATTCCTCAGATCAAGCCATTGATCTCTATCTAAAAGTGGGGATCAATGGTAGAACTCTCACCTCTGGCGCTCGGGGTCGTCGGTTCGATCCCTTGTCGCGCCATGTGGGCTTTGTGGGGGACAAACACCGTGTTCGTGGGTTTTCTCGGGGTTCTCCCGTTCCATCCTACTTTCTTCATTCCATCAATCATCCATCCAGCCTGACCCAAAGCTGCCTAATGCACTTAAAAATTAAATTCGAATTCTAACCAAAAACGATTCTGGATTGATCGATGTTATTGAAAATTTAACGAATAGTTAATCTCGGTCTTCCACTTAAGGCCGCTTTAGACGACAACATTTATGCTACGATGAATCTTAAGATTAGCAGTAGTGCCAGAGTGTGAAAGCAAGAATGCTACAATAGGGCAAGGTGCTATGGTATAATTCCATAATTTTTTTTCTTTTTACCCTGGCACACTGCTTTCGCTAAGATTTATCGTACGATAAATTTTATCGTCTAAAGTGGCCTTTACAGTCTAATCCACTATGGGCAATTTTTTTTTAGTTATAACTCAGTATTTAACTCAGTATTTTCCGGTCCGTCACGTGTGGTCAGCCCAACCGATTTCCCATTGTTTGCCTTTTGAGACCGAAGTCCGCTTTATCTTCAATCAAGTCGCTCCCTAGTTGAAATGATTGTGTTCGATCAACACTGAAATTGTAGTATTGTCTGCAGACAGCAACAATCCCTGATGCCACAGAAAAATGCGCATCTGTAGAACTGTTTTCCTTATTCCGTTTCGTAAAGCGTTTTCCTCCAGCAGGGTTGTTGGTCTAGGCGGTCGGCGTCGGCTTTCTGAGCGGAGTTCGATCCCCGTGGAGACTAACAATTCTTTTCTCTTCAGTAGAACACTACTGTAAGCTGATAAATGCTCTGTCGTGTTTGTATAGGCATTTTAACAATATATACGTTTCACGGATATGTAATACGGAGCAAGCGAAAGCAGGTTAGTGGTCAGATTAGTTTTTTTCTATTGTTAGGCATGCGTGTAAAGGTCAGTGTTCGCCTTACAAATGTAGAATAAAAAGCTATTGAAATTATAACTGTCAATACATTGTTGGCAAGGAATAGTAAGTAATATGTTTACTTTGGGATTCTTTACTCGCAAGAGTTAAAAATAATTCAAACCAAACAGCTTTTAGAGACAGTTAGTACGGTTTGCATGCCCATTAGGAGATGCGTGTTAAACAGTTACGCCCGACTGCAAAGACGCAGACCTAGGCTAGACCATGGTTTAGGTTAAGCTGGTGCATTCAAAAATTGATGTTTAAGCCTAGGCCTGACTTAGACTAAGACTAAACTCCGTGTAATATTCAAGAAGATCAATTTAGTAAGAAATTAAGTTACAGAAATGGATATAATGTCTGAGAAGTTGTAAATAGTTTGATTTATAATCTTTTAGGCATAATTTTGTTTCAACAACGTATACAGCATCATACAGCGCAACTATAATAGCCTCGTGCGCCTACCTTATTTGCTGGAAATAAATAATTAAGCTGCTGATTCTCATGGTGTATTTGATGCTTTAAAAAGTCTTATATTGTGTTTTATATCTAGAACGAATTTAAATTTAGTTTGCTTTTTAGCCAACAACTAATTAAGCAACGAAAACCCTGTTCCCTGTGTTTGACCTTCGCTACGCCCTTAGACAACAGAAGACGAAACTGTATTCACTGAAGAGGTTGCACAGATTTGAAACGAGATTTGAAACAAACTTTAAAAAAAAAGTTGTAGAAACAGACTTTATAAGGTACACCAGCATTCCGCAAACTGTGGTCCACGGACCACAGGAAGTCCTCCAGACCTGCAGGGTGGACCGTTGGGTAGGCGCAGGGTGGACCGTTGAACCTACCAACTAATAAAACTGATCCGCACTTGAAAATAGTGTGCGTAACGCTGACGTACACTGTTTACTCGCGCTAACCACTCCACTAAACAAAAGCAGAGGTTATTTGAAGAAAATTGCAATAAATTATCATCCGAATAATCTGGGTTTTATGATTAATTAAACGTTTTGTATGGAGTATTGTGTTGTATGCAGCAGAAACGTAGATTCTACGAAAAGAGTGAAGAAAGGAAATTGGAAGCGTTTGAAATGCGAATATGGAGAAAAATCAATCAGCTGAACACAGAAGGTGCGAATTAAAGATGTGTTAAAAAGGATATTTAAAAGACACACAATAGTGCATACAATCAACGAGAGAAAATGGTTAGGACACTGGCTGGGAAGAGATTGTACACTGAGGGTGTGGTTGAAGCAAAGAGAGGAAGAAGAAGAAAGGAAATCCAACTCCTTGACAGTATTAAGGAAGATAAATCGTATGTTGAGATAAAAAAGGAAAGTGCAAGATCGGAATAAATGCAGAGAGCTTAGCTTGTCTTGAAGGACCTTCCTCTTTCGGCAGACCACTGAAGATGATATGATCGAAGAACCAATATTTCTTTTTCTTCACTGAAGCCAATGAACTTTCGGACTATATGCAGATACATAGCAAAAAATATTAGTGTTGATTTCGGTGACCCACGGAAACCACCACTTTCCTGTGTTAAATCAACACAAAGACAATAAACGGCCATACTAGCATTATCACAGTGTTAAATCAACATAAATCACAGAGATCAACAGAATGTGGTGTGTTGATTTAACACAAAAATGTGGTGGGCGCCCTGGGACACCGAAAAGTGTTGAATTAACAGCTCATTTTTTTATTTATTTTTTTTGCTGTGTATAGTTTTACTTCAGGTACTGGGAAAGCTTTTCATTAAAAAGAAAATTATAAATAGAAGGAATTAATTTTGATTAACTGCCTCGAGTCTTTGATTTATTCATTACAAAAGATAAAATAAAATAAATAAAAAACTTTTTAAAGCCATACTTTTCTTAAACAATTCATATTTTTTAAAAAAAAGTTGTTTATGCATGACTAAAAGAAAGGCATGGGGCGCGCTAATTGAAGAATTTATAAAGTGACTATATGGGAGCGCGTCTCATGCTTTACTTTTTAGTCATGCATAAACAAAATTATTTATTTCTTTTTAGTATGAATTGTTTAAAAAAGTATGTCTTTAACAAGTTTTTGAAATCAATTTTTTACCCAAATCCTACAGTGTTCGGTAACCAGACAAGCGCCACAGCATTGCAGGCTAGTATTTATGGGTAATATTTAAAAAAATATATTAAAAATATGCTTTTAAAATATAGAAATATATGAAAGTAACAATGGAATATTGTATTCCCACCTGACTTACGTCGCTACGCAAATTTTCATCACTGTATGAAGATGGGAAATGAGTTAAATTTTAATGTTGCAAAATTTTAGGACACCACGAACCATTGTGAACTAAAGAAAAAATTATAATAAAGAGATTTTTATTTTTAAAAAACCTCTCGTAAAAAGAAAAAAAAATCCTTGGTTTGAAACTCTTATATCGTAATACCCAGCAGTCTGATTCACGCCTTAATTGACAGGTGATATGTTGAAACAACTCTACAATATTATGATTTGTGTTACGAAATCCGTATGTGGGACATGGAAAACAATAATAATCTATTCGTAATGTATAATTCAGGGACCGATTTAATGCAAGACATACTCTTTTATTTTGTTTATCAAGCATCAGAAAAAAAAATATAATGTTTGTTCCTTGTATTGGCAATTCTATAAGTATCATACTTACTTGGACAACTATAGTGTAAAAAAAAAAGAAAAAAAAAGGAAAATAGCTATTATAAATTTTAGTACAAACAAAAACATAACAAGTTGGTAATGATGCAGGAATGATAGTTAGTAAGAATACAAAGGAGACAGTCTCGCGTGATAATCTAGTCACAGTCGCGGACTTGCGATAGGTACTGGGGAGGCAAGCAGGTTTATTTAAGTCCTGTTACTGGTTATCTATTCGCTACTATCACTAGCGTGCGCAGCATTTTTACACTGAAGGGGTAAAGGTACGTAGTTAATAATTTTTAGCGAAATCAATTTTAAAAACCGTATAATATCAAATTTCAAAAATGCACTGAATGAAACTATATACATATAATTTAGAAACTGAGAATGAATCAACTTTAATTCAAACTAGCAGCCCCCCCCCAAAATCTAAATCCTTCACAGTTTTATAATATAGATAGAATTATAAAACGTTTGTAACACTTTAATAGATGAACGACAACAAATCAACCTGTCTACAGACGTAGTCTTTGCTTCCCTGGGGAAATCTGTCTTCACTTAAGTCTGCGCGCGAGTTCCTGTTCCATGAAAATCAACAAATAGATTTTGAAGTCTATCTTGCGCCATTCATGTTTTCAATTTGGTTTTCACAATACTTAATGCTATATGCTCCTGCCACCATCTTGGATCCGTCATTTTTTTTTTTTTCAAATGGGAATTGGGGCAAGTGACATATCAAATTCACCTAAAATTGTTATGGCACTACCAATTGGTATCAATACTATATTGGTATCAATTGTGTTCATTCACATTTGAATCAATCGTTTATGAATTTAAGATTGATATTTAAGTTAAATTTAATTCATTTCAAAGTTATTTATTGTTTTAAGAACTAAAAGATATTTCGCGTTTTGATTTATAATGTATATTGAATTTTTGGTAATTCAGGATTTCACCGTTAGATGTCACTACTTTGAGAGCCTGAGTTTCAGGTGTGTACTAATGGACTGATAATCGATTACTTAAACTTATATAGTTCATTATCAGCATAAAAGTATAGCTAATTAACTTTTATCACGTTATATGGTTACTAGTTGATACAAATGCATAACTACTTATAGAAATAATATTGTCACTTTTAAATGTATTGTGCATGTATGTAAGAAGCAATGTTGGGTTTCTTGTAGTTAGAAGAAGAGAAAAAAGAGATACCTTGTGTAAAGACAATTCTCTTTAATAAATAATGTTTTAATCTGCACCTGATTTTTATTCAGTGGAAGCTTTGGAGAATCAATATCCAATCTTCTGGCAGCTGAAAAGCTCCGAAGCATTGAATATTGATTTGCTCTATAGTCTTGGTTTGGGTCGGTGTAGCCCCACTATAGGTAGACTTGGGGCACTAAGACTGACTATTATAAGCACTATTTATCTAAAAAAGATTCGAGTTCGAATCCATCAACGCCCTGAGATGTTACGAATATGTTAGAGGCCTTCTTTACAAATTGAACCACGCAGCGACAATATTAATATTGGTAGGACCATATCAGGAACGAGAAGGACCCGTTACAAAATGTTCTCAAAATATCACTGATGCAATTAGTTTTACGGTATTTCTAACCGTTTTGAAGTTATTGCATCTTATATTTTACATTAGGTATGTATTCAACTATAGTACATATAATTTCCACATAATTTTTACAGATTATACAGAAGATGAATGTATCTATATGCAATGTAAAATGAGTGCCATGTTAGAATATTAAGGAAGGTACTTTTAATGTCAATGTCTAGAGTACACTCGTAATCATACAAAGTAATGTTTTGTTATTTGCTGAGAGAGGGAGAGAGAAAGGGAAGGAGGGATAGAGAAAGAGCAAGAGAGGGGGGAGAGAGAGAAAGGGGAGGAGTAAAATAATCATAGAGTTATAAAACTCCACTCTATGAAAATAATTTTAATCTTTCTAGGTGCTTGGAGAGAAAAGGTTTTCGCCCCGCTACTCTGTTTTCTGCATCAAGCTTCGTAACAGCATGTGCAGAACGTATATCGCTGTTGCCACAAACATGACACAGTCAATTATAGAGAACACAATGGACTTCTTATTTACTTGGCTATCATACAATTTATGTCAAGGCCACGTCTTATTATTACCAGAGAGTATATGAGACTTGTGTGCCGTCTATATAAACGTGGAAGTAACGGAAGCTGCTTTTTTTTTTCACAACATGCAAAATCATTCTGATTGTTTGTGATTCACAATCTATGTACACGATATCATTACCTGAAACAGAATATCAGTTATTGTACAATCTGATTCACAGAAACATTCCTATCGAATTTGTTTTCAATGTCCGAAAGTCGATCTACGTCAAAATTATACTGCATAGGTGCATCACCAAGATTATATACAGGGTGTAAAGAAAAGAGGGCTACAAACTTTGGACGGTGAATCCTGACTTCGAAACAAGATAAACATGGGTCGAATTCCGCTTCGTTTTTTTGAGATACAGGGTTTCCAACTTGGAGCTCACAATCGACTCTTTGTAATGGCAAATACAATGAATATTTCGCCATAAATGTTAAACGATGCACAAACACACACACAACAAAACTTTCGGGAGGTGATTTGAATCAATACAATGGATAGTAAGAGTTAAAAATGGTGCTAACGGGTAGTCAGTGTTGCCAATCTTGTACATAATTTATTTTTTCAAATGACACTATGTTAGTTTATTGGTGGCGGCGGTAATTTTGTCATCAAACTATTAGCAAATACATAATTTTGTCACCGGATACAAGAAATGTCAAATAGGTTATATTGTCATTGTATGCAAAGACATAGACACATAGCAAAACATATAATAACCGTAAAAAACTTATAATTACTATAATTGTTACATAATAATTATAATAAAGAAGTAATGTAGTAACAGCAATACGATATGCTGTATGAACAAACTCTCGACGTGAAAACAACCAATAGGTACAGTGGTAGACCGTAATGAAAGTTCTGTCAAACATAACAAGGGTGGACAAAATGTTCTCGTTATGGGGTTGTATATTATTTACAAGTAAAGCATGTGTGTGTTCAACAGTCTCAATTGTTATTGTCAAACAACAATTTGAAGAGAAATCTGGTGACAAGAACGACGTTTGTGTGGATTTAAAAGATAGGAAAATACGGTGCCGTATTCTCTGTTTGATATTTTAGAAACACATTCGTTCCTTTGTATACTACAATATCATCAAATTTACACACCTTAGATGATAACATCCTCGTTTAGATATCACTATTTCATTTTCAGAGGCGGCAAAATAGAACAATAAAGGCTAATTCACACATACGGTGCCGTGCCCATGCTGTATCCCTGCCATGCTCCAACAGTGTCGTCTTAAAAAGAAACCATCCTGGTCGCATTAACATCTTCTTCCTTGCAATTCATCCTTGGAACTGGTGTAGAGCAGCACGACATTGGAACGACACCTATATGCGAATGGTCGCGGCTATGGCACGGACGGAGCATAACAGAGGAACTGCATGGGTACGGCACCGTATGTGTGAATTAGCCTTAAGACAGACGCATGGATGGAATTGTGAAATGTAGCTTAGTGACCAAAAGTATGTTGCTCTCAAAACTTGAAACTTCGGAAGAAGAAAAACAACAATAACAGTAACAACTTGATTTTATATTCTGTATTTCATTATTTTTTTAAAAAAATCTGTTATGTTAGATCCTTGTACCGAGCCGCCGTAGCTCAGTGGTAGAGTGTTGGTTCGATCCCAGCGACAGACCATCCTGACTGAGTTTTTTTTCAGGGTTTTTCCTCAGTCATGCCGAGATGGCACCTTCAACATAGGCCCTGGCCGACACGTTCCCGAATCCTTTCCCCTCCCCTATCCTGGTCTGAGCCTTAGATGCCTAAAGGCCATAAATAAAATTCAAATTCAGTTAGATCCTCGTTCGATGTGTTGCGGGGGGTTGAGATCAAGAAATCTTCTCTGGTTTTGTTTTCCGAAATACCCCCCGCCCCCAAGCCTGGGATATGAACCGGACGTAAAATTCCATATTCAACAATCTGATTTATTTTTTTCTTGTTGGAAATTGAACAAATCGGACATGGGACATTGCACAGAATTATGTATATTGTTGTAGTGTCTCACTGTTCCAATTTTGGGAATAAAGTACGAAATCTTTAACGTAATTTTCCTCCTCATTACGAATTCTAAGTTATTTATTTATGTTAACTATTCAGTGAGGTTTACTTTTCATGAAACTGTTAATTTAATGTCGATTTCGAAATGAGGCATATTTATAAACTAAATTCGTAACAGAGTCTCCGGTCGCCGTAGCTAATAGGGGGCTATAGAAAATTTGTGTGTATGAGGGGGAGGTCACGAGAATTCTTATTTATACAAAGCAGATTTTTATTTGCACCCAGCCTAACATTATAGGAGGGCGAGATTATTTTAAGGAGGGGCCCAGCTCTCCTAAGACCTCCCTTAGCTTCGGGCTGGACTATGTCTCTGCATACAGTGACAAAATCACCTATTTATCAGTTCCTCAATTCTGTGACAAAATTATCTATGTTCTGCTCATATTTTGGCGACAAAATTACCCGTTTATTGGTTATGTACTACCCTCTAGTGATAGTAAACAATATAGCATTATGTGAAACACAGAAAGCAGTGTTGCAAACTGTAAAAGTTTGCCCCTCTTTGGAAGAAACGTTTGATTTTTTATGCTTAACTTGGTATAACAATTATAGTTTGCAACACTGTGTCCTGAGCTTCATATATGCTATTTACCATCACTAGAGGATACCACATATATAATAATTTAACGTAGTGTTATTTGAAATAAATAAATTATGTATGAGGATGGTAACACTGGCCAATCGATGACACATCTTTTTAACTCCATTATATTGATACAAATCACCTTCCGAAAAATAAATTTTATTTTAGTGCATCGTTTAAGATTTATGGCGAAACATTCATTGTATTTGCCATTTGAAGGAGTCGATTTTGGGTTCCAAGTTGTAAACCCTGTATGTCGAAAAAGATATGAACTTTTAACCTTGTCTCGATGTTAGGATTCACTTCCAAAATTTGTAACCATCTCTTCTTTACACCCTGTATAGAAGTGAAAAGTACAATATATGGAAGTCCTTGGCAAAGGTTGTAACAATATAGGATGCGTTCCCATTAGTCATTTTCCAAGAATTCGAGGGAATGTTAACTCTAAGCTAATACAGACGACTCCTCTCGTATGGCGAGAATTCAAGTTACAAACAGAAGCGGAGAGCGTGTGTAGCTTGTAGAAGATATTCCACTTGACAATTTTCATCAGATCCATTTATCTCACAAAACTATACACAATTAAAGAACACGCGAGAGGAAAGAAACTAAGCTTGGTTTGCGGAAAAAAGGCAAGGACAGTTACGATGTTGCAAATCTGTTTCACAGTGCAAGCGGAGATGAAAGAGAAGCTTTCTTTGACGCTGTTCAGGAGCGAAGACGGCTTTCTCGTGCGACAACTACAGCGCAGCCCAGTGAGGACATAACATGTGGCAACGATGTGTATGACGTTTGGCTAAGTATCCAATGCAGTGGCTCTCCCTTCTTGTTGGAAGGCGGGCAAAACGAAAGACAGGGCTCGATACTCTCCTTATTAGCAGGATAGCCGATTAGGAAATATTCATCGTGAAAGCCACGCAACGTCTATTTTTGGTTGCGCGCTGCAAGCAATCCTGATATTCAAACGTCATTTCTGGGTTAGTTGGGTGGGGATTAGCCAAATGTTTAATAGGACATGTATTACGCAGAAACTTTCTGATTAATATTTTTGTTTGTCTTTATTCTTTTCTTCCGAGCAACTGTTTAAAAGAAAAATAAGAAATGAAAGTGCAAAGTGTTCTCTGGAAGGTTCCCCCCTCCCCTCGAAAATGGGTGGGAACTCTTTGAATCTTGATTCCTTACCATCAAGAGTCTATGCAACTTTTTGAGTATTCGAATCTTCGAAGACCAGGAACCACGGTGTTTTCTGTCACACAAAGAGGTACCGGGAGGGGAGAATTAATACCCAAGCATATCCGCACTTATTGGAGTAGTGGATGTACATAAACTGGTTTTCCCTCCCTACAAGAAAAACGAGTAAGTGAGGTACCAGGGAATTTCCTCTCTCCCCTTACACAAATAACATCCTGTCAAAAACTGATGTATATTGTTCGATATTCCAAGATTATCAGCCGCATATTTATTCTATATTCCAGCTTTGAATATTCGAATAATTTTGGTAGCATTAGTCTTCATGACAAACGTGAAAGGTTTGTAAATTATTTCGTGTAAAATTACTAATTTCGGTGCACTAATATGATAGTCAAACTTGGACATTCTCGCAACAGGTGTTGACAATTGACAAATCGTTCATTTGCTAGAGGAGAGGGGGAGTTAAGACAATCAACAGAGTCATAATGATAAGCAAAACAATTACTGGGTAGGGGAAAGGGAGGGGAGGGTTAAATATCATCCCAATAACACACAAACAAATTTAGAATCAGGTGATTCATACTGATAACCAACGGCAACTTACAGGGTAGGTCACCTGTTGCGAGAATATCTAGATTTGTTTGTCTCGTCATAATATTAATTTCAAACGGCTATAGATTCTGATTTCTGTTGGAACAATCAATATAACTGGCTTGTTTAAACAACATGGCTGCTGATTGTTATAACTAACTTAATTCAAGTTTGTTGGAAGATCCAGCTATGCCAGGAAGCTTGTTGAACATGAAATTTATAGAAAAAGTAATCCAGATAGCATGACAACTTGAAACAAGTCTGTCACTTGCTTTTAGTTTGGCAAACTTGATATTGTGTTGAATGCATTAAAGAAACTTGTTCGAACAATGTAAGTGGGTTGGACGGCTATAACTAACCTAATTCAAGCTTGTAGGAACGAACATTTATGCGAGGAAGCTTCTCAAACTTGAATTTAATCCAATTTTGTTTCGTTGCACTCTCGCTGTCGCCGCAGGCTAATCTTCGCCAACTCCCACCTTTTTAGTTCAGGCGTCTCTTGCGATCTGATGAATTCAGTGTAAATAACGCTTGGAAAGCAAGCCTGGTTGTGTAATTCCGTAGCCTGGGGCTATAGTATCGGATTAGTGTGCTATGAAGTCTCCGATCGATTCACACCCAGGTCAAATCTATCCTTTTTTTTATTTAAGAGGTACATTATGTTTTTCTTGCTTGTCCTGTTAACCTTATACATCGCGATTAATATCAAGGAAATTGAAATTGAAAATATATTATCGAAAATTAAAAACGGTTCTTCTGCCGGTAATACTTTACGGTTGCGAGAGTTGGAGTACGACCATGAGCATTTATGCGAGATGAGCATAAATTACATGTGTTCGAAAATAAGGTTTTGAGAAAGATATATGGGTCGAAACGCGACGAGATGGCTGGAGAGAGGAGACTGCATAATGAAGAACTCCACGGACTGTACGATTCACCAAATGTAAAAATAATGAAATCTCGACGACTAAGGTGGGCAGGTCATGTAGCTCGGATGGGGGAAAAACGAAGATCCTGGTTGGAGGGAGACCATTGGGAAGACCGAGACGTCATTGGGAGGACAATATTAGAAGAGATCTTCGAGAAGTAGGTGTTTGTGATAAAAATTGGCTTGCTATTGCCCAGGATAGAATGCAATGGCGAACGTTTGTTACTGCGGCGATGAACTTGCGAGTTCCATAAGCCATAGAGTTGGTTAGTTAGTCCTGTTAACCTAAATTCAAATTGTCGTGTTAACGCAATTGTAACCGTGATTCTGGTAAACTAGACGGACTGATTCAACCAAGGATGTTCTATTAGAATATCCTTGAATTCAACCTTAATCTTTTTGGCTTGACTTGCTAAGCTTCCATGAAGTTGTCACACTTATCAAAGTAAGCTTTGTTAACATCGCTTACACCTAGAGGCGGCGATTGAATATTCAAAGCAAAGACCTTGTTGTCACAAATCAACTTTCGTGTACCTATCCGACGAACACGAAATGTAGTCCCCTTTTATGTAAACAAACCCAGAATAAACTTGGTTCAAAGATCACTTAGACATAAGATAACTAGGAAGTAATTGTCTCCCACAGATATTTGATATTTTTGCCTCTGAAAGCACTTTTATGACTCAGATAAACAAATTGTATTTGTAAATATTGCCATCTTGGCGTTGTTGTGCATATCGTTGTTTATATATATATTTGTTGTTGTTAATTTCTGCTAATGTTTCGATGTAAAATGGCCATGTGCTGTCTTTGGAACTTATTTCTAAATACATAAATAAAATTCAAAGTTTAACGAACTTCCTCGCGTGGATGCTTGTTCCAATAAGCTTCACTTAAGGCCGGAACAGGCCAGTTATAACAACAAGAATGTTGATCCAAGAAGCTCATTTCATGTTTGTTTACCGATTTCACAACAATATCAAACAGTGGCGGCGTAAGGGGGAAAACTAGTGGTGACAACGCCCCGAGCCCTACCTGCCGAAGGGCCCCTATAGGTCCCAGACACAAGTGAATAATCGCTAGTGGTCGGTGACGTAATAGGTATGCCGTCTGAGGACTCTCACTTGTGTGCTTAACTGTAATAGCTGATAAGCATGATTATCCACACTCTGAATAACCATTCTTATGTATAGGTTTCGGCAAGTGAGCGAGAACATATCTGTCTTGGCAAGTGAACCACCGAGACGCTCCATGTTTTCCCGTGGGGCTCGGAATAACGGAAAATAAGATATTCCGGTCAACAGAAAGAGTGTACGCTCATGATTGGGTTCGTGAACAGGTCTCAATCAAGTCCACTTGCCCCGAGCCCTAGATTGCCTTACGCCGCCACTGATATTAAGTCTGTCGAGCTGAAAGCAAGTGACTTACAACCTTGTCACAAGTTAGCATGCTAACTCAGAATTGGTTGCGAAGCATACAGAAATATGTAGATTTAGTGCGGAACGGATTCAACTTTCTTTCTTGTTGTGCGAATAGTCTTACTGTTTTTTTTTTTTGTCTTTTTAGAAAAAAATAAAAATAAAAGCCTACTCGCAACACTGCGTGCAGTCTTAAAAGAAAGGAATACCGAAGCGTCAGTGATAGTGGCAATCTGAGGCTGTGCTTATCGTATACTGATACAAGGTTGTAATGAGGTTATCTCCGGATCATTAGGGAAGTGCATTCACTGACTTTATTAGCCACGCAAACAAGCACTCTTTATTTCCCTTGCGTTGAAAGAGAGTATTTGTTGAAAGATGGACAATACTATTAAAAAAATAATATTTATATATTTTTTAAAGACATACTTTTCTCTTAAACAATTCGTACTAAAAACTAAAATAATATTTTTTGCATGACTAAAAAGAAAAGCATGAGACGCTCTTTCATATACAGTCACTTTATAAATTATTCAATTGTTGCGCGCCATGCTTTTCTTTATAGTCATGAATAAACAAAATTATTTTTTACCTTTTACTGCGAATTGTTTAAGAAAAGTATGTCTTTAAAAAGTTATTATTGTTATTTTTTTTTCGAATTATTTCAGTGTTCGGATACTTTTTCTCAAGCTCATATTTTGTGTCCAAAATCCTAAAGTGTTCTGCAACCAGCCAAACCCAATGTCGTTGCAGGCTAGTATTTATTTTAGGATAAAGAAATCCACATTAAAAAAAAATATATTAAAATTTGCTTCTAAAATATATAGAAATACATGAAAGTAACAATGGAATATTGTATTGTCACCCGACTTACGTCGCTGTGCAAAATCTCATCATTGTATGACGTCGGGAAATGAGTTTAATTAACGTTCCAAGATTTGAGAACACGATGAACCATTGTGAGTCAAAGAAAAGCATGTAAAAATGATGAGCTAATATTGCTTAGTAAATTGTGATCGCAGTCTGCAGGAGAACTGAGGTTCGATTCCCGGTACTGAATTATTTAAATTTAGAACCTAATTTTAATTTTAGGTACTTGTAAATAACATTTCAGAATAAGAATACATTTTTTTAAAATTTCCAAATAGAATTCCGGTAAAATAGAAATTAAGAATCCTGGGGACGTTGGAATTCCGCAAAGTAGGAATTTCAGTAACGTTAGAACAGTGCATACAATTGGCAAAACAGAACAGAAAAAGCGAAAATAAGTTTACAGCATAGATGCACGTTTGGGCGACCTAATTTAACTTCAACGCCACGAGCAAGATTCAACCTCAACCTTACTCATCACGACGGGACTTTAATCTCAACCTCAGCGTGGACTTCAACCTGGAATTTTAATTTTATTTAAGACCTTTTAGGTAACTTTGGCTCAGGCCGAATGAATCATGATGGGAGAATTGTTGGAATGAAGGAAGTCGGAGAAAACGGGAGAAGCCCGAGAAAACCCACACACGCGGTGTTTGTCCACCACAAAGCCTATATGGCATAAGCTGGCATCGAACCGAGGATTCAAAATATCAGAGGTGAGCACACTACCACTAAGCTAACGCGGCCAACTGTTTGCCCCATAAGCTGGCATCGAACAGAGGACCAAAAGTATAAGAGGTAAGCGCTCTATCACTAAGCAAACGCGGCCCACAGTTGCCTCTGTCTCAGGGATTTTCCCAGACCTCCACAACGGAGGTATCAAACCTCAATTCTCGATCACATTCCCCAAAACTTTAAAACTTTTACGATTAAAAATTGATAGGAACCCCACAAAACTCTATTTACACCCTCAAACTGAAAATACTGGCAGTATCCCTGATCTATTTGCTTCCGTTTAGCCGCTAGCCTGCGTTATAGGCAGAATCTCGAAATCCCCTTCACTGAGTAGTGAAAGGTACATTCTCTACCATCTGCTTTCACTTTTAGGTGTGTTCAGAACTTTGAAATAATCCAGATTTGATCCGAATTCCGTAATCGAAATGGTATATTTTTTGTAATTCCTTAATGTTGGAATGTCGAAATATAGGAATGTCAAAACTCTGAAAATATTGCAATTAGGAATTTCGGGATGTTGGCATTGCAGAATGTCCAAATTACGCGATCTTGAGTTTGGGATTACCTAATTTACTTCAGACTTCTAAAGAACCCCAATTCCACACCTCTTTGATATACATTTAAGTTAAATCCCAGTTATGCTTACAATGGCTTTCAACTGTTTTAATTTCGTATTGATTTTGAACTGAATTAATTTTGGCCTTTCGGCATAGGTTCAGGCCAGGATAGGAGAGGGAAAAGCACGAGAAAGATGGGAGGCAAGGTATTACTCAAGGTGTCATCGCGACATTCGCCTCGTGAAACTGAGAAAAACTGGAAAATCTCGGGTTAGTCATCCACGGAATTCGAACCCGCGTGCCTAACAATTACCAATCCAAAGTCCGCGACGTTAATTTCGTATTGTTCTTGCTTTGAACACTAGTTGGCAATAAGTCTTTCGCATTGTTTGATTACATTCTGAATTTATTGGGATTATTATTTACTTACTGAGCAGTTTTTTGAGCTCCTGTAGCCCTGGAATTTTTGGTGGAAGAGGGCTCCAAACCATTGCAGTCTGTTAATGAAGTCCGTATGGGATAGACCCAGCACTACTAACCAGTGCCGGATCTAGAAATTTTCCTATGGAGGGTAAAGTTAAATTTTGCCACCCTTTCCATGTTTCTGCCGCCCTTTCCATCGTGTTTTAGCCAAACAACACAACGTCCGACGCGACGGCCACAACATTGTCTCGCACACGTATTGCACTTCCGTTATCTTCTCTGGAGCCTGTCGTGGCATTCTGTGGTTATACTAACTCCAGTAAGGCAGTAGACCTGCCTATCTGGCTTGAATCGCGGTTTTGAATTTTAAAGATGAAGGTAGGAAGAACATAAAAAGTGTCTTAGCGCGCCAGTATTGAAATTTTGAACACGTTCAGGTCAATTTCAATTGCGACTTTACTTCCTTTTTTAGAAGCTTCTATTTTTTTTATTTTTAGCTGTTTGCCGCCCCCTAAACGTGCCGCTCGGGGCGCTTGCCCCTTTTGTTCTCTCTTAGATCCGGCACTGCGATTAACAAGTAGCCATCCTGATACATTGATCTGCCTTACATTTTAAGACTAGACGAAAAACCGTAGCCTAATTCCGTCTTATGCATGATGCCTCTTGGCAACCAACCACCCGCGGGCAGGGAAGAGGATGACAGCAACCTTAGTCTAGATACTGTATTGGGTATTAGCATGGTTAAACTGAGGGACACCTTGAAAATCTGAGTCAGTATCGACAGCAGCGAGACTCGAATCTGCGTGCCTTCGCAGTACCGATCTGAAGCCTGTCACTGTAACCGCTTTACCACGGGAACTGGGTGCTATTGTGAGTGAATCTTTAACCATGTATTTATTGTGACGGAACTAGAATAGTTGTTCCAAGTATTCAGAACTTACAAAGCACTAAAACCAGCAAAATGGAACCAAATCAATTGCATTTTTTTAAAAAGAAAATCATACAATTTCTACGTAATTTACCCAAATTTTATCCAACGGCAATGCATGTAGGCGAAGGATAACATGTTTGTGAAACTTTGCTGTATAATTCCACATAAAACTGACACGTGGAAGTATTGGTAGGACAATATACCGCTTTAGGGGACAAATTTATGTTTTCTTTATTTTTATTTCCAATAATCAACTTTCGCCATTTTGCATTACTTAATCGATGGAATTACGTAACAGCAACATTGCGTTCAGATTCTTATAATTTCTTTTGAATGTAAGTTTGTGGAGCATTTATTTCGGTGAGCGCTATGCTCATGACTGCCTCTTTATATAATTGAACCTTTTTTTGGGGGGAGGGGGATTACTTTAAAAGATTCACAACGCACTCCAAAATAAAATTTAGTTGTCATCAGGGATTCCGACAGGATTTCCAGTTTGGGGGATGTAAAGAAAAAATTGGGAGCGCGTGTAAGTGGAGTTTCTTTCGATTTTTGAATGAAAATTGGGTTGTTCTTGAGAATTTGGAAGGTGACATCCCCACACGGTGGGGGTGGGGGGTCTGGTGGAATCACTGGTTGTCATTATCATCATCACTGCTGAAAGACCATGTTTCTGTTCCACACAACCAATCAATCTATAAGGTGTTAATTTGTAGGTTCATAATAGTTTTGTAATATTTCTCACGTAAAACATATGTAGATACAGCGTGCTGACTTTGACATAATGCATGAAGTTACTTTGGTACCCTTTTGAGTGCGTCTCTTAAATATTGCCCATTTTCTCTTTTCTTACACTGATTTAATGAATTATCGTTAATGTTCGAGGGTTCCATTAGCTCTGCATCCTTCAGATTAGTGGCAGTTCCACAGAAAAGGCATGGTGGTGCGCGCTTTTTCCTCAACGGAAAATATTTTATTTATTAAAAAACATTATTTTAACAAGGTCAGAGGAAGCTTCGATTTATTTCTTTACAAATCTAATTTATCAACAAATAACAAATGTTAGAGATATCGGTATCACATTCCGTGATAAAACCTAGCAATCATAATCAGCCATTTTCTATCCACTGCTGGATGAAGGCATCCCCCCTTTTTCCCCACATATTTTGGTCTGCTACTATCCTTATCCATGTAGCTCCTGAAAAACGCTTGATTTCATCTACGCATATTGCATTTGGACGTCGTCTCGGTCGTTTCTTTTCTCTAGGAATACAGTGTAGTACATTTGTCGTCCATCTTCTATCTGTTCGTCTAGCTATGTGACAGGTCCATCTCCACTTCATCTTCTTCGCAGTCTTGATCATACCTTCTTGTTTGTGCGCGAATTCATTCGTCTTTCTGTCCCTCCTGGTTATTCCTAGCATGCATCTCTCCATTGCTATAAAACTTAGCAATATGGAGGATGAGGAATAAATGAAAAATACACTAAGCGCGAAAATATGTCTCGTCTATTTCACATGCATCCTCCCCACTTCCCGAAAATCCTGGATCCGCCCCTGCTTTAGACCATCAGTGACCAAATCAATCCAGTTTCAAAAGAGCACTCGTTTGGCCAAATGGTATATACGTTCGCTTTCTGTGCATCTGGTCCCGGGTTTAAACCCGATGGAGGTTCCTATTGAACAAAGTGGTTCGGGGCACACTTTTATCCCAAAAAGAACTGTAGGGCCCGTTCTCAGATGCTCACAAGTTTCTTTAAGATGTAAGTTTTTTTTTATATCAACTGAAACAAATCAGCAATCACAAATAGTGAGGGGGGAAAATTCGGAAGGTAGTGGCTAGGTCCTGTACTTTTAGTAAGTACCATCCCGGTACTTGCCTGATTTGGTTGAGAAATAGCTCTAAGAGAACATCAGTCAGGAAGACCGATGTATGTTTGTGAGAGCCACATCTTTCTCCAACGTAAAAAGTGAGGTGGATTGTAGCTCAAAAGATAAAGTTCACAGGAATATAACTTCCGAAATTCGCTTTGAAATTTCGGAATCGGAATCTCCATTCCGAAATTACAGTGCCGAAACTTCATCATTCTCTAAATTAATGCAGAAAATTGGGAAGTTCACATTTCGATAGATCAGATTCAACCTTTTTTTAAAATATGGAGGTGTGAATCCGTTTATCTGAACCCTGGATTCGAATCCGCTAGCCCATTCTTTTTAAAATGTTTTGGTGAAAGAAAATGTAGTCACAAAGGGAAGTAGAAAGGCCACTATTTTCTTGTTATATGCCGTAAAACATTTTTTTTACAGCTGTATCTCCTACTAATACAAAATCCCACACAGCATACTGTTTCCTGGAGTCCAAGCTCGTTAAACTATTACGTAAGCACTTTTTTAAAGTAATTTTAGGCCTTGCAAGCAAAAATTAGCAGATACCCGTCCATTTCCCCTCTGCTTACGTAAACATGTAAAATTTCTTTTCGTTATTTCGTAATAAAAAGGTATATATTTTTATATCTACATGCATTTATGTTTTTAAGAATCTTACGATTTTTTTAAAAAAAATTAAGGCCTTTAGGCAGCTTTGGCTCTGGTCGGATTGATCATGATGGGAGAATTGTTGGAATGAAGGAAGTCGGAGAAAACACTGAGAAAACCCAAGCACACGGTGTTTGTCCACCACAAAGCCCACATGGCAGGAACAGGGTTAGAACTGACGACCCCAAGCGCCAGAGGTGAGCGCTCTAACCATTCATCCACTGCGGCCTCCGAGCGAACATTACGTAAGTATTGCTCTGATCGCCAATGTCAGATAAATAAACAAGCATGATCCTCTTTTCCTCATGAACGCTTACTTAATACTTGAACGACCTCTATAGGAGAAAACAGAGGTCATAGTTGCTAGATAAACCACGAAAATAATAGAAGAAGAAAAAACGCTTGGAAAGATTAAAACCGCACCACCTAGTTCCCTTTTCAGAACTATTTCGATTTACAGACAGGTGGGAATATTTTTCTTTTAGCGGGTCCAAAAAGATCTCGTCTATCAGTAACGCAGACTAGCGGGTAAGCACAAGCAGAAACTGACTTCAGATTTAGGTGCAGAAACCTCGATTCACCTTGTATTTTCTAAATGAATGACAGAAATAGCAACACTTACCAGTTTTGGGAAAACTGCATACCCACACATCACTCTCACGAATGTCCAAATCTATTATTTCTTGTGCAAATTTCTGATAGTACTCCGGAAGGACCACTTTCCCGGGATTTCCCCACACATAGCCTTTTCGAAAACAGTTCGTAAATGTTGAGTTTAAAATGTCTCCAGTCTCGCCATTTACGGGGACAAATTCCACTGGCATTGTTGTTGTTTTATGTCAACAAGCAAGCAAGATGCTTACGCGATGGAAGTTGAATACATCCACACAACTCAGCCTGATTTGCTGACTAATAATGCGTGTCTGGCGGCTGCTGGGTTATCTTCGCTTGGCTCTCAATCAAAATACAACCTGTTTGTATAACAACGCCATCTCTACGACGATTTAAGAAACTTTTATAAAAGATTCATACTTCGGAATTTATCTCGCAGCGTTTAAAATTCCCCAGAACACCTGGATCAAAGCTACCAGCTGGAAAAAATGTTGGTCAAGGCCATACACAGGGGAATGAACCTAGAAAGCTGCACCATCTAGCGTAAATAAATGGAATGACGATACTGTTATAAATGAACACTTTACTAAAAACTCGAAAGACACTTTAGGTGAGCGCTTTACCAATGACGAGAGAACATTCCTAACTGATTAGCCAATATTTACACGATTTTTTTTCTTACTTAATTACTCTATGGCTTACGGAACTCGGAAGTTCATCGCCGTAGTAACAAACGTTCGCCATCGGGATCTATTCTGGGTAAGTAGGTTACCAACTTGAAAAGTGAAAAGTAGGGACACTTACGATTCAGAAAACCTGCACACAGGGATGGCGATTGCGGGGGGGGGGGGGGAAGTCGGCTGAAGCCTCCCAAATCTACGTTAGTCCCAGTTTTATCTGTATTCTTTATTTTCTACATATGCCATAAACTTATTTCAGTCCTCCCCGACTATTTTCAATGAGGATATTGTGGTTCCCAGTTTTGTTTTCCATCCTGGTTTCGTCGTTGCTTGTAAGACCTCGAATGGACAGAAAAGAAACAGTTAGACCCTACAAAACCAGTAGACTAAAAATGCGTTTGAATTATTAAACACATATACTAAGAGGGAAGAAACTTTAAATAGACCGGCCATACTGTATATTTAATATGTATAATGCCAAAACGTAAGCAAGCACAAAAATAACTTGCTGATGAAATACAATAGAAATGTCTTAGATCATATTTAAAAAATCTGAAATCTCCATATGTCCTATAGACATAAATCTTGATACTTGACAAGGATAACAACTCATTGCTGACAACAGAAAATGTAATTTGAAAGCTACCATTATAACCAACACAAGAAAATTGAAACGCTCTGAGCCCAATGAACCTATAAAGGCCACAAATAAATTCAAAGAAAAATGAAAAGTTATTCCGAGATTCTGCCTTACTAATGGATTTTTGTCCAGCTAGTTGGTAAATTTAGTAAACTTATAAATGAGTAGGGACATTTTGGGGACACGGGACAATTTTAGAAAAGAAGGGACAATCCCGACACAATCGGGACGGTTGACAACCCTATGGGCAAGATGAAGCCAGTTTTCATCACAAACACCTACTTCTCGAAGATCCCTTCTAATATTGTCCGTCCTCCCAACGTCGTCTCGGTCTTCTCAACGGTCTCTTCCCTCCGGCTTTCCAACCAAGATGGAATATAATCTTCGTATTGCTCCCATCCGAGCTACATGGACTGCCCATTTTAGTCTTCATTATTGGGTGAGTCGTACACTCCGTGAAGTTCTTCATTATGCAGTCTCCTCCATTCTTGAGTCATCTCGTCCCATTTCCGCCCGTATATCCTTCTCAAACACCCGTAATTTATGTTGATCTGCTAGGGTCGTACTCCAATTTTCGCAGCCGTAAAATATTACCGGCAGAATAACCGTTCTGTATATTTTAAATTTCAATTTCCTTGATATTAATCGCGATGTTAGAAGTTTTTGGACTGAATAGAAACATGCATTCCCCGATACTAAGCGACTTTTTATTTCGTCCGTGACCTCATTTTTGCTTATTACGTATGCTCCCAAGTATTTAAATTTGTTTACTTTCTCTATGACCTCATCCCTAATTCTTATGTTTTTATTTCCTTCATTACCGGTGTTTCGGCTTGTTATCATGTATTTTGTTTTATCTATGTTTACCTGTAGACCTATCTCATCGCACGCTTCTACTAAGACATCGGTGTTGCTTTGTAGTGCATCTATATCGTCCCCTAGTAAATCTATATCACTGCATACGCAAATAGTTGATTCAAGCCATTCAATGCTAGTCCCTTTTTGTAGTCTTTTATTTTTACAATCGCATATTCTAACGCAAAGTTAAACAGTAGTGGTGACAAGGCATCGCCTTGTTTCAATCCGTTGCGCATCTTGAAACTATATGACATATTATTGCCTACTCGTACTCTGCTTATGGGGTCATTGAGACACATCTTCACTAATTGAACAAGTTCCTTCGAAATTCCAAATCGTACCAGTATACTGTATAACTTTCCCCTTTTAATAGAATCATAAGCCTTCTTGAAATCAATGAATAGCTGATGAACCGTCCCACTGTATTCCCATTTCTTCTCCAAAATTTATCTCAAGGCAAAAATCTAGTCCAACGTGGATCTATTTCTTCTAAATCCACATTGGTAATCTCCAATTATTTCATCTACGTATACACTTAGGCGAGTTAGCAGTATATTACTCAATACTTTGTAACAGGTTGGAAGTAACGAGATTCCGCGGTAATTATTACAGTCCGATTTATCACCCTTTTTGTAAATCGGAACTATTCAGGTTTTCCATTCCTTTGGAAGCTCCTCCTTTCTCCATATAGCGTTTATCAATAAATGCAGTTCCTTGATTAGTGCCGTTCCTCCTGCTTTAATTAATTCCGCTGGAATATTGTCTATTCCTGGTGATTTGAAAATTTTCAAAATTTCTTTAGCGACATTTCCGGCATTTGCCTGGTATGACAGAAAAAAACCCTAGAGAAACCTGAGTCAGTATGGTCAGCCGCTGGTATCGAACGCAGGATTTTCCGAAAGCGAAGTTAACGATCTACCAACTGAGCTACGACTGCTTGGCAGGATTTCCGCCAGGATTTTCAGTTTGGAGGGGTTTAAAGACAAAATTGGGAGGACGTATTGTATGATTTCTATCGATTTTTCACAGCAAAAAACTTGAAGTTGAAGGGGCGGGTGTCGAGACTTTGGAGGTAAACACCTCCCATAGGGGAGGAGGTCTGGTGGAATCACTGCTGCTCGGTAGCTGAGAGTGAAGATCAAAATGAAGACGACGATGAAGAGCAGATTTAAGGGTGAGGGCGAAATTGAAAGACGAATTAAGGAATGAAATTGCTTAGAAATGGTGATGGGGGAGATTAAGTAGATAGATAGCGGATGTAGGAAAAATAGGGAAGTTAAAAGTACAAAATAAAACACAATATACGAGGACCGCTCAAAACAAGAAAAAGAAAATAGTCGAACTCAGGAAATTAATTGGAGAAATTTTTTAAAAAGACATTAGAATTAACTTACTGATTCACATTTTCTTGGATGTTGAAGTTGAATTGATTTGTGGCCTTGAAACAATTGTGGCTCAGACCGTTCTGTCAATCTCAACATGGCTTTAAAATACAGGGAACTCTTTGTATTCGAACATGGATATTTCGAACTATTAGGTAATTCGAACAGAAATTAATTCTCTTTGAGATTCCTACTAAATCCAATGTTATAAAAATGCACATGCAATTTGAATTTGTCAATATTTTATTCGGATAATCCAAAGAAAGAATCTAATTAATTAAAGAAATCAAACAAATATTCCTGAATTATAGTGCTGAATAGGGATTTTTTTGTACTCGGGGAACGCAGAAAATGTTTCCCTCTGAACAGTGTTCGAAGTGGGAAAGAAACAGACTGTATGCTTACCTAATATTTGCCTCGATATATCAAAAAGTGATATATAGCAACACCGCGTGTTTCAATAACGCTAGGCTTTTAGCTCTCATGTCATACCCTTGCATACCGCCTCAGTTCGACCACTGCTTATGGGAACTGCGAATCGGAAAAAAGTAACGCAGTGTCCGTCGAGTTATGTTCGTACTTTATAAAGAACAGAACGATTAACTTCATTTTTGAACTGTTTTGATACCATTCAAAATCTAAACATTATCCTGATCTTGAATGAGTGGTCACAAAGGGTCATTTAGCACCTTTAGTGATGACAACGGAAGCATAATGCCTTGTTTACATTACTAACATAACACCTTGTTTAATGTTAACGAAGATCATTTTAGTAATGTAAACGCCAGTTACCGTTAACACGGGTTTCAATTTTAACCAGCGTGAACTTATGGCGGTTATCTTCTTACGTTAGTTATCTAAACACAAGATGGCCGTTAAGCGCAGCTCACTTGGTGAGTTTATTTCTTTCTTTATCGAAATATATAGCATTCTAGTGGTGCGTATCACTTTTAAAGTATAAAAGAATAATGGCAGAACTAATCTACAAAATGTTACGCTACAATCAATTCATTTGTGTTCATTATTATATAATTTAAACCTCTACCGTGTAACCTTAGAGTATGGAAAAAGGCGATTCCTTACTCTAAGCCTGTAAACTGTTTCTTTAGCCACAATAGCAGTACAAGCACGATAACCAAGTTAAATTTCGTAGTCTAAACAGAGATATTTCAACCATGATTTTTACCATCGTAACAATGTTAGTACTCTAAACAAGGCATAATCGACGGTTGTTTGCTATATTTTTTCTAGGAATTTGCTACACCCCACGTTCCCCCTAGACTCAGATTTTAATTTATTGGGGGAACTCCGATCCCCTGCCTTTCCCCATTTCCAGCACTGCAGAATTCGATATATGAAAGCTCTACTCCAAGAAGTTTTAATTCAGGTAGCAAATCGAAGAACGCAGTTTTAACTGATTTACATTTACTTCTACCTAGAGATGGCCGTAGACAAAAGAAATAGTTCCTTTGTTGATATACATTCTTTCTTTACCCTCTTCTCAATAACGTGGGATTGTCCACTTTTGCTTTTTGTGCAGAGGTACGTACGTTCTTATATTCTCTCCGTCACTGGTATACCCCTTCACTAACCAATGATATTTAAGAACAAAAAAAAAGTAAAAATCTTCTTAATTGCATTTAAGTTCACTCAATAAATGTAATTGAAGATTTTGTTAATTGTATAAAAATAAACGAACCAAAGTAATAATAATAATAGTAATAACAAAAATACTTTTTTTTCAAGATATACTTTGCTTAAACAATTAGTACTAAAAAGAAAAAAATAATTTTGTTTATGCACGACTAAGAACAAAAGTATTTCTCGCGCTCTCATATACAGTCACTTTATAAGTTCTTGAATTGGCGCGCCGCATGCTTTTGTTTTTAATCATGCATAAACTAAATTATTCTTTAAACTTTTTAGTACGAGTTGTTTAAGAAAAGTATGTGTTTAAAAAGTTTTTAAATTATTTTCTGCGAGTTATTTCGGTGTTCGAGTACTTTTTCTCAAGCTAATGTTTTGTGACCCAAATGCTAAAGTGTTCTGCAATCAGTCAAACGTCACTTCGTTGCAAGCTAGCATTTATTTTAGGATAAATAAATCCATATTAAAAAAAAAAATATTAAAATAAGCTTTTAAAATATATAAATATATAGAAATATATGAAAGTAACAATGGAACATTGTACTGTCACACGACTTACCTCGATGTGCAAGTTTCATCATTGTAGGACGTCAATAAATAAGTTGAATTAACGTTGCAAGATTTGAGGACATCTCGAACCATTATGAACTAAAGAAAAGTCTATAAAAATCATGCATTACGTCCCACATTCATGCAACCACCATATCCATTAACTTATTTACAATACGATTATCCTCCCCCTCTCTCGCTCTCTCTCATACACACACATACAGAGCCAGAGGAACAGTGCATATTTTTCTCGTAACTCCTGCTTTAGAAAGTTCCGTTCTTTCGAAAAATGACTAATGATCCCTCGAAGTGAGGCTTTTCTTTCCTGTAGGAGCTACCTACGAAAAAAGTTTGTTTCAGAAAAGATATCTTGAATAGGTACAAAGGATTTTTTGTTTTTACATATTTGCAAGTGACATAGGCTAAAATTTTGCAATTGTAGATTTCCAAGATATTTTGTTCGCCTTACTGCACAGGTTGTAATTGTAGTAAAATATTGAATGGACCCTTATTAAAATATTTGTTGTTTTTGATGGGGAGGGTAATTTACTCAGTCTGGGGGTTAATACCTCCGGTCACACCTCTGAAAAAAACTTGTTTTTTTTTAAGACGCAAAAACACATTTTCTCCTTCAACGCGATTAACACCAGTAGAAACATGATGTTGTCATCCGAGAAAAACACACATTTCGAAATAATGTTATTTTTCCGAAGCATTTTGACAACATAATCCGAAATAGTTTCCACTCTTCTATTTGGAATATTACACAATTCAAAGATCTTTAGATTGAATGACTTCATTGCCATTAAAATGTCCGTAGGTCAAGAAAATGTGGAGCGCTACCTCCACATCCCCCATGCGCCGTTCACGATGCGTGCGTATCGCACAGGGGATAGCTTTACCTTTTTTTACTATTAATGCACTGCTGATTGAAATAGCCAAGAAGTTGAATTTTATTCTTAAGGCCTTTAGGCAACTTTGGCTCAGTATAAGATGAGTTGGTGGAATGAAGAAAGTGTGAGGAAACGAGAGAATCCCGAGAAAACCCACGGACTTGGCGTTGGTCCACCATAAACCCACATGATATGAGCAGAAATCGAACCAACGACCGCAAGTACCAGTGGTGAACGCTCTACCATTGAACTAACGCTGTCCAAACAGCCAAGAGTAATAGCCATAAAAACATTTTATGTGAAGGAGTATCAATTAAATTTCCAGAGGGCGTATAGCGAGACACGCTGATCGTAATAGTAAATACGGTCGTAAGAACAACGTTTAAAATGGCGGCGTCCTATCGGGGATAATGAAAAGAAAAGCAACCAAACCTGACCTTTCTAACCTTCACTAATTGTTCTTAACACACTTATTATAATAGATATGATAATATAAGAATGTTTTTGACAGGAAAAGCGAAGACAAAATAGAATTTGTCATATTACAAATACGATCGTATTTACTGTTATTATCCGACGCTTTCACACAGAGGCGCCAACTAGTGTGTTGCGACCAGTGGCGTTCTTATCTTGAGATCTCAAAAGAACCCCAAATGGCAACCCTATACATACACTAGTCTTTCTCTTGCTCACGCACTCTGAGGACTGTTTCCGTAACTCGCGTCTAAGGAGAGCCCACATGGAAATATCGCTTATTGGTGTTACTTATAGTTTAAGGAGCTCTGCGCCTGCGCGAGAATGGGCTACGCATTGTTTCCATGAGCTTAACTTAGACGCTACTGCCTCCGTACAAACAATATTCACAGAAGTAGCGTCGTCGCCTTGATTGCATTACAATCTATCAACGTTTCAAGTGATGGACGTTAAAAGAGTCTTTCCAAAGCTTCTGCGCGGCAGCTGACAGCTAGTGTAGCGAGTAGAGCATTGGATCGCTAGCCGGGAGACCAGGATTCCGAACAATACTACCTTTCTTTAGTACTGTACTTACGAAAAGTGGTCTGCTTTTGCCTTCCTTTGGCATTTTCCACAATATACGGAAATATATTAGAATATTTTCATTATATGCGATGCAGAATCTAAGGGTTACAATTAACAATTAAAAATTGCTTTGCATTGCTTATCTGCCGTAATACGTTCAATCACCTATACATCGAGAAAGACATAGGATCAGGTTAGCCTATTTTATATTTTAATTTCAACGATGTAAAATAACTCAATCGCTCTACTAATTCCCCTGCTACGTTGAGTAATTCCTGTACCGAGACTAACGTCGCAGTATGTGTGCCCCGTTTACAATTGAATGCACACTACTTTGCATATATTTGCAATGCTACACTAATCAATCCACCTCACTTCGTGTCGTGGGCCAACAATGTCTGGAACGCTGTCTTCATATCCGCGGCTCACATCGCACTGGAGATAACTTGTTTCTGGTCATGGATATAAATACGGTAATGGATTAACTGATCCAGTCCAATTAACCTGGCTCAACTAGATGCCACTTTTCCATTAATCTTGCCTGGATGATTGGCATGAATTTGCGAAAGCGTGGTGCTTAGGAAGAAATCGAGGAAGATTTCATAATGTAATTTTAATCGATTACAACTGCCAGGTACTCTTGGTGCGCGCGCATGTGCCAGCAGCGTCCCTTACCGTATTTACATCCATGCTTTCTCGTGCACGAATTGTTTACGAAATGTTTGGGTAGAGAGCGCACTGTAAACTGTATTATTACGGACAAATGTCAAAAAAGACCTTAATAAACAATTTCTAAACACGATTCCTAATTTTGATCTCTAGAAAGAAATGACTTACGTCCGTGGGAAAGTTTGACCGAGACTTGAGAGATGTCCAAATGGGAACAGTTGCAATTTTCACCTTTTGAAAAGTAATTGCCAAAATCACACCCAGAATATTAAGATAGTACCGTCACAAAATACCCAACCGGCACATTCACGTGAACATGACGTCATATTTAGGTCGAAAATGGCTGCGAAAGACGTCAAAGAGATATGTAAATGTCACAAAACGAATGACGTGTGTAAAATCCCTCCAGTTCCTGTAGGTATTTGTTTCAAATAAACATATAAATGAACCCGTCTGTCCCAAAATAATTGTTTGATTACGGCGCTTCGCATCTTTCGTCGCATTTTAGAAAACAACGGCACACATATGAAATAGTTGAATCCGACAACTTCCCTGTTTCACTCCAACCAGATTGGCCAGGATCACGCAATCATAATAGAAAACAAGATATAATCATAGTAGGCATGTATTGTTAAAGCCTAGGGGATGAGACATGGCAGAATTACGTCAATTAAAATACCAAACCGTCCCGTAATAATGACGACGTGATTTTGATTTTTTAAAAATCAAATTGACGTCTTTTTCACGTATGTTGCATGGGTAACAAGCTGGCACCACGTGTTCCCCACAAAAATAACAGCATGTTCCCACAAACACGAAACAATGAAATGAAATAAATAAGATTAACAAATGAACTCTTAGTATGGAACGAAAATACTTTGAGTTGACCGCGGTGGCTCAGTGGTAGAGTGCTCACTTCCTGTTGCGTGGGATCCCTGGTTCGATTTAGGTTCGTGTCATGTGAGCTTTGTGGTAGACAAATATTAGGTGCGTGGGTTTTCTCGGGATTTTCCCGTTTCCTCCTACTTTCTTCATTCCACCAATTCTCCCATCATCACCCATTCGGTCTGAGCCAACTAAGTTACCTTAAATAAACTCAAAACACTTCGATTGTTTTGACTCACCTGTCTTCGGAAAACTGCAAACCCATACATCGTCGTCAAAAATTTCTATATCTAATATACTTTGCCCAAATTTTTTGTATGCCATGGGCAACACAACATTTCCAGGATCGACTTGAACATAACCAGGACGAAATTCCAGTGTAAACTTTTTATTTAATATATCTCCATATTCCCCATTGATATTAGAGTATTGTAGCTTCATGGTTACCAAATGCAGGCAGACTTGGAAATCTTGAAACACACGCAACGAAGATAACTAAACAAATGTTAAAATATTCAAATCGCCAAAGGCTTTATTAAAAAGACTTTCCTTATTGACTAGCGCTCCATCTACATGCTGACCAGAAAAGCTATCCGCGCAAAAAAGAAAATAACCCTTTCTCTTCAATTTGAAAAATAAAATATAAACCTGACAAGGTTATTTTTCTTCTTGACCTTTGTGTATGATATAATCATGGCGAGGACTCTTATCGTGTGAACAAAAGGGTGCATTGACAAAAAAAGTAATTGTAGGCAAATTGAAGTAGCACCCTTGATGGACCATGTTATTGAATGGGACACTCTGCAATAGGGAAGTAATATTAAAAATCTTAAATAGAGTCTTTTGTGATCAAGGTCGAATGTGTAACAATCGTTACAAGGTTTCGGATGCCTTCACGTGCAAAGATTTATATTCTTTTTTTTCTTTAGATGTGTTCCAGGGATCACAGACTGAAATTAAAGTATAGTTAGGTATAATTACTTTTGGAAATATTATAGAAAATAATCGTGACGCTGTCAGCCCGAAGCAAGATCAAATGATCCAGTTTCAATTTTGTAAATACTTGAGAAATATATGTGTTTACTAATCCTTTGCGGGTGAGGATGGCACCTATTCGAATTTGTAGCATTGAATGAAGAAAATAATGTAGAGTTTCAGTCCTTGAGGCCGTTTTAGACGATACAATTTCTCGTACGATGAATCTTAGCGAAAGCAGTGTGCCAGAGTAAATAGAAACAAGTTAGGGATTTATACCATAGCATCTTACCCTATTGTAGCATTCTTGCTTTCACACTCTGGCACTACTGCTAATCGTAAGATTCATTGTAGCATAAATACTGTCGTCTAAAGCGGCCTTTAATTTTCTCAAATGGCGGACTCTGGTCCGCACCCAGGACCCATTTGTTTTTCCGTACCTCCAAATTGACACGACGTTAAGAGTAATGTTTAAATAGTATATGTACACAGTTCACTAATTGAAATTAATGTAAACACACCAGTAATGGACACTTTAAGAACATTTTTCACCGTTATAATGTTTAACTCAAATATTGATCAAATGTGAATGTTCTCTATGCTTTCTTGTAGTGATATGTACCCATTACTTTCATTAATATACACCATTTGAGAGTAAATCACGTTTTGTCTAACATTGCTTTTATGTCAACTGGTGGTCCCAGCAGTCTCGAAAACTTATAATGAACGTAAGTGCTAATAATTGGGCATAAAGGGGCCTAACTACTGATTAGACAGTACCAACAATTATCGGCGGATTTATGGGGACATTGACCCCCAATCATTTCAGAATGAATAAATGTTTAATTCTAATCGATATATTTTAAAGTAATTTCCCCAGTGTCTCTCTTTCCTAAATCTGCACCGAGCCGCCGTAGCTCAGTGGTAGAGCGTTGGCGTAGCATTCGGGAGGTTGTGGGTTCGATACCAGCGGCCGACCAACCTGATTGAGGGGTTTCCAGTGTTTTTCCTCAGTCACACCAGGCAAATACCGTGAAGGCACCTTCAACATAGAGGCTGCTTTCCTTGGAAGCTTGTGTTGCTTGCGATTTGGGTGAATAGTCAATTGAAACTCGGGTTACACGCAGAGCAAGCAATAAAACGCCTGTTTCAATTGGTTACTCACTCTAATCGCAAGCATGGCAAGTAAAGCGTTCATGAACATCAGCCCTGAGACTACTCATGCAAGTAATTTTATCTTTCCAACAGATGGCAGGAGTTGGGCCATCTGAATAGAGTCGTGATTCGCAAGCGCAGAGTCAACACTCAACATGGCAACAGCATTTGTTAGACACCATACATCTTGTCAGTGCGTTGATGGATTATGTAATCCTTTTTCGCCCTGAACGAGATAATAAGGATGAATGTTTCCGCGTAAAAGCATCATCATGAAGTAGGCTGGGGCTAGGTTATGCAACAAACACATTTTTATCTTGTTTAGCTCTATCTATGACGATGGCGTGCTGAGAAGCTATTTCAGTTAAGTTTTATGTTTGAAAATACAGTTTAAAAAATATATACAGCTGCATTTTGTAGCAATTTATTGAAGAACGTGCACCCAAATAAGTAATATAATGGCTTTTCGATACGAATCAATAGAAGGAGATTTGTTTAAAAGATTAGTTGACGGTGTGAATGAGATGTATCCAAAAGGAATGGTACGATTTCAACCATCAAATTGTGTGATGTCCACCGATTACATACAATATGCACAGAGAATCTACGATTTGGACGTGAGGGAAGATGATATCTGGCTTATAAGTTTTCCTAAATGCGGTGAGTAAAAATTATTTCCTAACTCAGTATTCTGTTTATAGATCTTGGGAAGACGGAATAAAATAACTTTCCATACAAAAGCCAAAGCAAAAGTCTTCAAAAGATGCACTAAGAAATAAAATAATTAATTCATCATTGACCTCAATCTAAACGATACTGGACTACTCGACCACCTGCAGTCTAATCGTATATGAATCAAAATTTCAGCTCGAGTTTTTTAAGCTTTTACTTCAGCTCTGCGGCCGGTTTTTATATATCTGTATTCATTTTTGCAAGTAACGTCAACATTATTTATAAAGCGTACCTACAAAACCAAGAAATAAGGCAAATAAAAGCACAGACTAAAAGCGTAAGAATCTGAGTTAGAACTGACAGTTTTGTCCATTTTGGATTAAATCTAAAATAGACGAACGAGGTTAAATGTTTACTCTGACGTCTATCTTTAGATACTAATCGAGCACTCCAGTATTGTTACCTACAGCTCACTGGAATTTTCCACAAGTAAGTATCTTACAGCCTTTTTAAGTCGCACCAAAAATGTGTGTGTGTTTTTTTAGAGAATTTTCTTTTAGCTATCTCATGTTCGACGAAAGAGCGAAACTAAAATACAATTGAGCAGCGACCAAGGTGACGCACCTGATTGGTTACAGAGTTAGCCAGAGCCGGATGCAACTGAAACAAGCGACCGCTTTGAGTTGGAGCGCTGAGCTGAGGGGCCCGCGCAAGTGGTGGCCTAATAACCATTGTGTAGGAGCATTTGAATACAAAATTTGGTAGTACTAATTGTCTCCTATATTTGTTAAATTAATGAATAAATAAATGTTATTTGGCAATGATTAGTTTAACCATCATCTTTGCCTTTATTTTAGTGTAAAGTGAGGTCCTTCTATTCACACCCGCATACAGGATTCTCCTATCTTTTCTGTAACAAAGGATTTTTTTTATTTGAACGAATTGAGACACACATAAAAAGAAGACGGACTGCACAGCTTATAAAACCTGAACCGTTTGAACTGAGCAACGATCGAGGTTAACCGTCTCTTCCGCTCCTTGGCTTAAATTTTTAATGGAGTCTTGAATGATTTTTATTTTCTAAAATTTAATATCTATTCCTTGTTGGTGCAATGCATAATGAAAAGAAAAGGACTGCACCTCATTATCTCAAAGGTTTAGGGTTGATTTTATTGAAAGCTTGCGTTGTTTGCGATTAGGGTGAGTAGCCAATTGAAACACGTGCTTTATTGTAAGGTAAGTGTAACACGTGTTTCAATTGGCTACTCACCCAAATCGCAAGCTTTCATGAAAATCAGCCCTTATTTATACACTTCGTGTGCCATATCACGTGCGAGGGTGTTGCGCAGGCGCACTCACCCGATGGTATTCCATTCTGTAGCTGATTTTCATGAAAGCGTGCGATTTGGGTGAGTAGCCAATTGAAACACGTGTTTTATTGTGTGTTTTATCGGTTTGCCCATATGGACCGACATTGATCAATATAGATATCGGTTAACGACATGGATCGATATGGTTCCATGACAAGTGATCTATTTTTTTTAAATTTAATTTATCCATTATGAATAAAAGATTTTCTAAATAATCGATTTATTCTTTGCATTGAAACACGTGTTTCAATTGGCTACTCACCTAAATCGCAAGCAAATCAACCTAAGTTTCGGGGCCGATTACTAAGTTGGAGCCCCCATATCAGAATCTAACGGCGAGTTACCCAGGAATAACTGGGTCAGTAGGCCTATATCTAAAATATTAATTTCCGTGTTTCTATTTAAAGGTACAACTTGGTCTCAGGAGATGGTGTGGATGATCGGCAATGACTTGGATTACGAAGGAGCCAAAGAGAGCCTTCACAGTATAAGATTTCCTTTCCTGGAGTAAGTATAGGCTGCATAGAACAATTAGAAGTGTTGCTCAGCATAGTATCAATACTATAAAAATAACATTGATCTGTTTGTAACGATACTGGAATACTCGACCCTAGTTTCATCCCCGTTTAAGTAATTTTTTTTTTCACATAAAATTTCTATATGCTCATTAAAAGAAGGTAAAAATACAATTAATTATATGGAACTGTGTGTCCTCATAGGGGATCCTTATCTTCGTTATGATTAAAATTAACTGTTACGGAACTTAAAAAACAATAGTAATTAAAACTGATGATTTTAGAGTCTTTACTGAGTTCTCTAAAATCATCTAACAATGAGAAGTATTGATTATATTTAGCCTGTTTGCCCGAACCGGTTAACATTTGGAAGAGCCATTAGCCTTTGGAAGAGTCATTATGAAAGCTGAATGTCTGAGAAGAATGTATCCGAGAGTTTCCTATTTAATGAATGAAATAAAAAGCAAGTACGAAGTCGTGATTGAGGAAAATGTAACTTCTAACACCTTCAAGATGTTCGGTTGTCATGGAATGAAAACTTGAAGAGATTCAAAATAGACTGGATATTCAGAGTATCATTGACAATATGAGAAAAAGACTTCAAACTAGAGATAATTACAGGTTCTATTTTCGGAATTTGACACTGCATCAACCATCTCATGCAGGGACGTACGCAGAGGGAAGGTCCCATGTAGCACATCGACGACGGCCGATATGGGCATATTGGATTTTACGATATCGATCGATATCGTTCAACGACATGGGCCACATATTGCATGGCAAACATCGTGGCCAATATCGGTCAACGATATAGATCGACATTACTCAATATTGGGTATCGGGATCGCTCAATATCGGCATTGACATTGTGAACATAGTGTAATTCTGATTTTTTACTATTGTTTAAAAGGGATCCCATTTTTATATAGAATCGCCAACATAGACAAACCAACAAGAAATAGTAAAACACGTTAGAAATTGTAAAAAAAAAATATGTATATTGTTTATGTAAAGAATACTATTTTTCTGTAGCTAAAACATCACTTCCTTGTGCTAATGGATTGTAAAATTTGTCGACCACTGCTAGTTTGTAAAATAATGTTATTTTCGATGTTGCGTTCATGATAAATTTTTTAGTTCCACTCCATTGTAATCACTTCACGTGTCTTCCGCTTTTAACTTTTTTAAAAAAACATTTTTTTTGCCAAGAAGTCAAGAGTAGAATGACCATGATTATAATGTAACAGCTTCAATTGAAGGAAATTATGTAAAACAAATGTAAATAAATATAATTTTAACTTATCCTTCTACTAAAGGGAACTTCTCTTAACAACCACATGGCCTCGAGAAAATACGCTACTTTCTACCGCACAAACGAAACAAAAGTGTAAAATGTCCCCCGGTTCTGGTGGTGTACGATAACCAGCGTAATAAATATTACTATAAATCTTGTTGGCTTGTCTATGTACTTACAGTGATCAAAGAGTCCTTGGGAAAAACACAATCAACTTTAACACTTTGTCTATGCCCTTCTCGTGGAAGAGCAGGTTATTTCTGTCCATTAACATGCTTCGATGAACATCTTCTTTGGCACCAAACAAAGTTGGCCGCGTGTTGACTACAACATGAACTTTCATACAATATTTTATCAGCAAAGGGATATAGTGTAGCTTGAATAAACATCGGTTTGCCCACATGGAGCGACATTGATTAATATAGATATCGGTTAACGACATGGATCGATATGGTTCCATGACAAGTGCTGTATTTTTTAAATTTAATTTATCAATTTTGAACAAAAGATTTTGTAAATAATCGATTTATTCTTGGCACAATATTTACTAGTTTTAAAAAAATAGGTAAATTAGTGATACGATGTCGATCCACGTGGGCTCAAGGGGGCCGCTCTCCCGCCCGCATTAACGATGTGGGGCGATATGGGTCCCATGAGCGGCGAACGTGAATGTGCTTCTGCGGGTCCGGACCCCTTCCCCGAAATTCAGACATTTTTGGGAAATTCGTATCATTTTTGGCAAAATTATATGCATTTAACGTAAATTTCACGCCTAGACAGACCTCGGAACCTGGACCCCTTACCCCGAAACCAACTTCTAGGTACATCCCTGATCTCATGGACTATGGAGATAACAGGAATGTAGAAAATGAGAACTTCCCTTTTACCACACAGACAACTGCAAATAATATCATCCATTCCTTACTAGTTACTTCAACTAAAGTGTTAGGAGCATTCTACATCATGAACCTCACCTGCACATTTGAAAGAAATGCTCTACACGTTAGTAACACTTGTCAAAAGATGAACATCAAACTTCTAGTTGACCCTTCAGCAAATAGGATTCAGGAAAGCATATCAAATCCTGGTTGGAGAAACAAACTCCATACTACAGTGTAATGACTCAATCACCAATGAGCGGTCATTCCATATCTTTCGGTCCTTCCTTTACGTTTGAAGTATTTAGTTATTTATTTTCTTTCGCTCTCTTTCATTGAGTTTACTTCCGCTCAGGAAATCATCTATTTTTTTTTCTCTAGAGCGTTTCTTCGTTTTCGGAAAATTCAAAGTCGGAGATTTTTTTCGTTCATCTTCGCATTATTCAAATGTTTGATTCGCCCACGTTAGGAAGGGCAGCCACCAATCAGTGTTTCTTTCATTGTTGTTTTGGAGGACGATCTACACCTGCGTGTTCTTCTTTCTACTCTCTTAATTTCTTTCGTTTTAGTTAATTCTTCGACGTTCCTTCCCGTTTCCTAATCAGTTATAGTATTCGTTCAACGTCTGGTTGTGCCAGAATCTCTGCCGTCTGCTGTGGTTTGTCCACGCCCCATTCTTTGCTTGATGTAATCTGCCCAGATTAGACCATCTTCGAAATTAGTAAAATACATCACGTGACGTAGTTTTATGACCAACCAGGGAGCAGATTATGTCAAGTGAAGAAGGGGGTTGTATCGGTACAGGAATTATTCACGAAACTAACCATCTGTTACACTTGTGCTGAATTGCATTATAAGGATTAGAACTGGTACCAAAGTGCTGTCTGGAAACTCACGGCTTAGCGTATGGATAGAGCATCGGATTACTGGGCTGAAGCAGGGGTTTGATTCCCGCCCAGGTCTCGTCTTTTTATAATCTTTCTTCCAAGAACTTTACTCTTTTGTTTGCACACTAGAGTCTCGTTTAACCGAATTTGATGGTACAAGGATGATTCGGTTAAACCTGAAACAGTGATTTACATACTGTAGATTTATGGTGTACTACATGTGAAAAGAACAACTTTTCATCAAGTAAACTAAACAATTTTTCGAACATATGTCTCTAATTATAATAGAAGGTACAGTACACTGTATTTAAATTTAATTAAAAAATTACGTGTATTATAATTACTGTATTGACTGTAGTTTTACTGACAATTCCAAGGATTCCAATGACTCGTTCATAGTTCAGAATACAAATTAAATGTAGCACATGGAAACTGCTGAAATGAAAATTTATCTTTTACTGCGACGCGATTAGGTTAATCCGGAAATTCGGTTAATCGGGACTCTAGTTAGCTCACAATTGATCGCTCCATTTCGCTTCGTTTTTGTATTTCAACATTTTACAAAATTCTCGTAAATGTCTTCGGTTAGAAGTCAGGCTAGGTTTGTTTCTAGTATTTTTACGTAGTACGAGGCTTCACAGGAACATATATTTTGCAGTGGTGACAACTACTGATCTCAGCAGTGCTAATTACTGGAATACATCTTCAGGTCGTTAAAATTAAACACAGGCTAATAATCTTCAGATAAAAGAATATATCTTGGCCTACTACTACTTCTGTGCTAATAGAAGAAGAGTAAAAAAAAAGATGACTTTCTTGAGTTTAAGCTGACGTTACATCCGAAATTGTAGGCAAAAACGTCTAGTGAAAGAAAGTTCAAATTACTGGGCATAAAAGTGCCAACTATTGGTCATTTTGCTGTTTTGAAGAAAAATAAATAAATAAAAGATACATGTTCTGCATTTTTATTGTTTCACTCTGTACAATGCAATTAATTTCAGAAAAGATTAAGACTTTAAAGTTAGCTATAAACAGAAATATAAATCCTGAATAGATAAGCACTTCAAGATTCAAAACAAAAGAGGTCTAAAAGTGTCCATAACCGGCACGTTTACTAAGGTTAGAAAGTCAGGTTAGATGTTTAATTATACCCGTTTTCTTTCACTCACTCCCTATGCTGACGTCAGTTCATCCAATATTTCCTGTACCGAGACGGTCTTCTCTCGGTACAGCGTACTGACCGTAAAATAAGCTTTATGAAAGTTGTTATAATGTCCCTTTTTTTGTTTTACAGGTTGTCACCACTATCGGAGTCGTTTTTTGAGCATGTTAAGAATGATCCTTCTATACCTGAAGATCACAAGGTGAATAGCTTGGACCAAGTTGAGAAAATGCCATCCCCACGATTCATCAAATCACATCTTCCAGTGGAGTTGCTTCCTAAACAGCTTTGGGAGAAGAAACCAAAGGTATGAGCTAAAAAGAGTGTGTGTGACTCCTTGAGCTCTATTTAGCGATACTGGAACTCTCGATTCGTATCTAAAGCCAGGCACCATACGAAACAATTAACATTGTTCGCCCAGTTGCAGCTGAATCCAAAATGAATTGAAACTTTCAGTTTTAGCTCAGTTGTTTACGTTTCATTTATGTCGTTGTGTATTCCGTGTTTGATTTTCGTCTTAATTGCTGACTTATGCACAAATCGACTCACAAATGTAAACTCTAGAAACAAAGAGATTCAAGTGACATTTTCGAATTAAAAAAAAAAATAATTGTTCGGGGTAACCGAAATATATGTGACCAAAATGATCATATTTTGTGCTTGGGCACATTAAGATTCAAGGGTTCCTTGCACAAAATATAACAATTTTATGTCACATTATATATGGGGTTATATCAAAAAGATTACCTCGTCATTTATTTAACTCAAAAATGTCACTTGTACCCCTTGGCATCTGAACTCATATAATATAGCAGATGCTATTGATGTTATTTTACGTCATAAATGCATAATTATAGATGCATAAAAATAATGGTTCACATAAAGGTCAAAAACTGACAGAACTGGAAGGTTAATTCCCTTAGGAATAAACTAGAAGAAGACAAACGAGGTTAGTTCAGTGTTTCTTTCAGGGAAAATGTTCTGGGGGTATTTTAAATCTTGAGAGGCGGTTAAAGAGGAGAGAGAACGTAACCCTCTATGCACGCCACGGTATAGTGTTGGATTAAGCTATATGGAGGGCCCAGGGTTATTTTAGAGCCCCTGTTACCTATCGCTTGTATGCGTAAAAGTTCATCTTGGTTCCTGGGCTACAGCCCTTTTAGACCCCACCCTTAATCTGGCTCTGCCACGTTGGGTAACAAATGGAGCCATCATAGCCTCCTCAGAAAAACAGTAGTAAAAGAGGTCTCTCAGCTCTATTATAAATTTCAGTTTGGAAGTTTTATTTACACGGTTCGTGTGCCGTATCACTCGCGGTGCGCATGTGTACTCGCCCGATATTATTCCAATTTCTAGATTCTCCAAAAGGCAACAGCTTTGTCCTTAGCTTAGCTCAGTGTTCCGCAAACAATTTTCAAGTGCGGACCAGTTTTATTGGTTGGTAGGTTCAACGTGTTACCCTGCGCTTGCCCAAGGGCAGGCCTCGAGGACCACATGTGGTTCGCGGACCATAGTTTGCAGAACGCTGGCTTAGCTGATTGATACGGTACGGTGAAAAGGTAACGCCAGTTGTTACGTATATTGCGTATATTCTTAGGGGATTTATCAAAGATTTGGTCTGCAAATCACGCTCAAAGACTGTGAATGAACTCAAAGACGGCATCACTTAGACTTTTTCTCACTGTAAATCGAGATACTAGAGGCGAAGTAAGATCTGCTTGTCTTGAAGGCTCTCGACGCTTACTTTGCATGTCATTTCTATGAGTAGCCAATAGAAACTCATGTAGAACACGTGTTTCAATTGGCTACTCAGCTGAATCGCATGCAAAAACGCGGCGAGCGCCCGTATGAAAAGCCGGCCTAATAGAGAACTTTGAAGTCCGAATGCGCCATCTTGTGGTAACGGAACACGAAACATCTGGTATTTCAACACAATGTAATTTTTACTCTTTAGTCTGCTAAATTAATTAATTAAAATAAAATCATATAACCTTTTGAATCACCTTATAAAGCATCAAATTGTCGATTTAGAGTACATCTATTGGTTAGAAACATCTAACTGTTACACAGTTTATTAAATAAAAATGAACATATTATAGCTTGTAACTGACTAACAAACGAAATAAATGTAGACTGTTTTCTATTCAAATACGAGCTGAAGTAGGTTCCTAAACACCCTGGTAGAAGTTTATTCTGCGATTTGAACACCAATTATCCTCCAAACTGTCTCGGCCGTATTCAAAACAGGGGCAGATCTAGGATTTTCGGTAGGAAAGGCACATAAAGACTGAAGAATAGACGAGGAATATTTTCGTTTTTTATTTTCTTTTGCTAAATCAATATTTAAAGTATCAATTTATCATATTCACTTGCTTATTGCTAACTGTTTTTTGGAATATGAACCTGGTTATCCCAAAAGGCGATATTACTTTTAGACAAATTAGATTTGTCCGTAAACAACTCGAAGCTTTCTCTGAGATAAATGGTTGAAATAAATAAAGCTATAAAAGTACTTGAGGAAGGGGCGCGCGCCCCTTCTCTGGATGCGTCACTGATTTAGCAACATTTTTTTTTTGAATGACTAGCGCTACACTAACGAATAACTGACTACAATAATGAATTGTTAGTCTCTCGTAAGTACAGCGCTAGTCCCTCGAAGGAAAACGCTTCTGAGTGCAGCTTAGCGTTTAGTTAGAGGATATTATATGAAATAAGAAATCTCGTTTAACTTAAAAAATGGTGGATAGACCTACTATTACTTTGCAGCTTGCAATAAAACTATTGGTAACTTTTAAAGAGAAAAGTCAGTATATTACTTAAGTTCAGTAAGTGGAAGAGTTAGTATTAAATGTGTGACATAAAATTAAAAAAACAAACATATTTTTTTTCTTTTCACTTTTGTTTAGATAATCTACGTAGCACGGAATGCAAAGGATACAGCCGTATCATATTATCATCATTATTGTCTTCTCGAAAGATACACCGGCACCTTTCAAGATTTTGTGGAAGGATTCCTGGAGGATTTGTGTAAGACTACTTTACACTTTCTTTGTATTACATGTAGTTGAAGGTCGAATCATAAGTCTATTGCATAAGAAATTACAAGTTGATAATATTAGTGACGTCCATCTGAAGAGCGCGAAAATCCCAATATAAGCAACATGAAAAAATTGGAGCAATTTCTGTGTACAGGGAGCATGTTTGCATCAGGCAATATTCACTTGTCAGTTAAAATGCACTTATGATATCGCAAAAGATAACCAACTCCAATTGTTCCATCAGCATTGTCGCGTTCTTGAGAAAAACCTCACCAATATGATTATCTTCTAATTTATTATGCAACAGGTCCCAGATAAGGTGTTAATCCACACTTGAGTCAAAATTTAAAAATGTGCACAACTTGAAAGTGTTCCTTATACCTGTGTTCTAAATAACGAAGCAAAATACTTTTCGTTCACCGTTACGCCCTGTGATTATAAGACCTCCTTTATACACTCTAATAAACACCTTTTAGTATAACTTATACGTAGTATGCACTCCATAGAGTTAGGAATATGATAGAGAGTGCTTTCATGACGTGACATGAAGCCAAATTTACTGTTCATCTGGGACATCTTCAAACATTTTATAATTATCATTTCTCTACGAAACAACTATCTTTTCGAACAACGATAGCTATTTTGGAGGTTTCATCTGACATGCGCGCTTCTCATTAACGGTGTAGATCATCCCCGCCATCTTGGTACGCACTTTCCATTGATTTACATGGGAATTGTTTTACTCGTCTTATATCTCCCAGGAGCGTAATTTTTAACTTCTGTTTTCGCCTAGTTTCTCGTCATGTTATCTTGGACTCGTGCTATTTTGTAGAAATGCAATATTTTACACACGAACAGTGTAATTTCCCCTTGACATATTGTGATTTATATAGCAAACTATTAATAATACATTATACTTATATATTTGATGAAATTTCACAAACCAAAACTATAGAAGAGTGAAAATAACCTCCAAGACAAATTCGTGAAAGCGGAACTTGAATATTCTATTTCTGACAGGCATAAAATGAGTAAAACAATTCCCATGTAAATCAATGGAAAGTGCGTACCTAGATGGCGTGGATGGTCTAAACCGTTAATAGTTTTCTCTTCTCATAATAAAGAATGTGAAGGTAATACTCGGTATATAGGGCCTCTAAGTATGGGGCCAGTCAATGTGATGGAATAGCCTCGTCCCTTTTCTCTCTTGGCTTCACTCCCCTCGCCAAAAATCAGTCTCAAGCTCTCTGTATTCTATTCTAACTCTATGGATATAATTTTATAGTTTAGTCATGGTTAAAATATAAGTCCTTCACTCTTTCTGTGCCTGCAACTGGAACTCTCTACCAAACTTCAACAAGGAGCCAACTTCAATATCAAATTTTAATACTGTACCTTACAAATACCTTTCGTGACACGATTAAGCAAGGTTCAACTAAAGAAAATGATAAGAAGTGAATCTTGCTGTACTCTGCATAGTATACAAAAAATCCCATCCTCCGACCTACTCGTCAGATGGCAGCACAAGTCTAAGATCACGTGATACCGCCGAGGAATGCCAATGGCGGGAAATTATTAATTTTCAAAGGACAAGATTCAATGCAGTTTTCGACCATAATAGTCGTTATGTTTCATAAAAAATGTTTAATAATTTTGTTTAATATTATTTATCTTCTACAATGGTTTATAGTATTTTTTACTCTTTAGAAATGGATTGCGCTTTATCCCATCTTTGCCTTCTAAACTTATGTTTTCTTTTATCTTGATTTTATGTCCATTTTCGCCTGTATAAGGTAATGGGTTCTTCTTCTTCGTTCAGTTACATAGATAAAGAATATTCTAATAGGTTGATTAGAAACAAGGATGTTCTAATAGATGATGTAGATTTAATAGGGGACGATATAGATGCACTACAAAGCAACACCGATGTCTTAGTAGAAGCGTGCGATGAGATAGGTCTACAGGTAAACATAGATAAAACAAAATACATGGTAACAAGCCGAAGCACAGGGATGAAGGAATTAAAAACATAAGAATTAGGGATGAGGTCATAGAGAAAGTAAACAAATTTAAATACTTGGGAGCATACGTAACAAGCAAAAATGAGGTCACGGAAGAAATAAAAAGTCGCTTAGTATCGGGGAACGCATGTTTCTACTCAGTCCAAACACTTCTAACATCGCGATTAATATCAAGGAAATTGAAATTAAAAATATACAGAACGGTTATTCTGCCGGTAATACTTTACGGTTGCGAAAGTTGGAGTACGACCCTAGCAGATGAACATAAATTACGTGTATTTGAAAATAAGGTTTTGAGAAAGATATACGGGCCGAAACGCGACGAGATGACTGGAGAGTGGAGGAGACTGCATAATGAAGAACTCCACGGACTGTACGATTCACCAGATGTAAAAATAATGAAATCGAAACGACTAAGGTGGGCAGGGCATGTAGCTCGGATGGGGGAAAAAACGAAGATTATATTCTATCCTGGTTGGAAGGCCCGATGGAAAGAGGCCATTGGGAAGACCGAGACGTCGTTGGGAGGACAATATTAGAAGAGATCTTCGAGAAGTAGGTGTTCGTGATGAAACCTGGCTTGATACTGCCCAGGATAGAATCCAATGGCGAACGTTTGTTACTGCGGCGATGAACTTGCGAGTTCCGTAAGCCATAGAGTTAGTTAGTTTTATCTCATGCGCAGAGAAAGAATGAAGCCAAAAAACAAGTGAGAATCGACTAAGGTGAAATACCTAATTGGTTAGCGAACAGTTATAGAGCTTGTTGCCTTCTTTGTTAGCCGAAAACAATGTTTTTTGATTGAAGTGTGGTAACTGGGCGGGACTAAGATGTGACGTTTGGCTTCATGCTGTTGGCAAAATCGCATATCTTCTATTAGAACATCCTTTGTTAAAAAAATGAAGGCACCAGGACTGGCCGCAGCTGTCGCTAGTATCGAGGTACAGGAGAGTGGGGCAAGATGACGAAAAATACATTCATTAATCTTTTATTTACGTATGTATAAACGGAAAAATGCAAAACTTACAAATATGATTTGCTGAAGGGTCTACATTAATTTCTTGGCAGTACTAATATTTCCAAAGAAGAGATAAGTCAAATATATCACATTATTCAATAAAGCCCCAAAATCGTCAACATGCCCCACAGGCGGGGCAAGATGGCGAATACTGTGAGGCAAGTTGACGTGAAAGTAATATCACAATACAAGCCTGAGAAAGTGCCACAATCACTAAATAATGTTACATAATAGTAGAAAATAACACATATCGAACACAAACTTGCTTCTCTCTTAATCATTGCACGATTCGTGCGACCAGGTCTCACATCTGGAACATTGTATCCAGTCTTCATGAGGTGGTGAAACAAAGTACAAAACTTACAAGTATGATTCACTAAAGGGTCACTAATGATTCACTACATTAATTTCTTGGAGGTATCAATGTTTGCAAAGAATAGCTAAGTCAAATACATCACATTGGTACAAGATAACGAATACTGTGGGGCAAGCTGACCTGAAAGTAATATCACTAGACAAACCTGAGAAAGTGCCACAATCACTGTAAACGATGTTACATAAGAGAAAAAAAACTAACACGCATCGCACACAAACTTGCCTCCCTCGTAATCACTGCACAATTCGTGCCACCAGGCTTCACATCTGGAACACTGTATCCAGTCTTCATGAGGTGATGAAACATAAGGTTCTTTGCAGCCACGACAGTACCAATTTTCTGTGCTCG
Organism: Lepisma saccharinum; assembly: GCA_022664845.1. Lineage (NCBI taxonomy): Eukaryota > Metazoa > Arthropoda > Insecta > Zygentoma > Lepismatidae > Lepisma > Lepisma saccharinum. The sequence continues at coordinate 47,198 of JAGDQP010002546.1, forward strand.
AATTGTCGTTTATCCCGGTGTTAGTTTTACAAGTTGAGGGTTGCGGATCACCACTATTCTTAGCAGTTTTCCTTTGCTGTTGCAGCTTCATTTGATTAAACGGTGATGATGTGATGATTGCTGAAGTTTTGGTTTTTCTTTTGCCAGTCTGTTTACTATCAGATCTCCTTCCAGCCTTAGGATATGGTCTTATGGTTTCCGGAGTGACACAATCTATGTTTGCATTTAAATTCCGTTCAGTGTGCTGATCCTCTTGTTGTGTTACTGGTTCCTGAATGATATTTTTTCTAGTGTCATTGTGTTCATTTTCTTCCGACGTGGTGATTGCTGAAGTTTCGGTTTTCCTTTTGCCAGTCTGTTTTGTATCAGGTCTCCTTCCAGACTGTTTTGTTGTTTCTGTAGTGACACAATTTATGTTTGAATTCTGCCCAGTTAGCTGATCCTCTTGTGTTACTGGTTCCTGGATGATATTTTTTCTTGTGTCATTGTGTTGATCATCTTCTGCAACTGGAATTTGCTATTCTGTTGTCGAAGGTAAGAATTCGACATCAGAAAACAGTTTGGAATTAAGGGGGAAGATTCCAGCAGTTTCAAATGCTTTTACGGCTATGCCAACAGAAGCAACTTTCAAATATGTCTTTGCAAAAAGAGGAGCAAGGTGACAATCTCTTAATTTTCTTCCTGGATGACTTATTAACCACTCTTCGACGAATTGTGAGAAGTAAGTCTTAAGAGGACTGTAGAAACAAACATCAAGGGGTTGAAGCTTGTGTGTCGTGTGTGGAGGAAGACTTAACATTGTGACATGATGTTCACGACACAAATCAATAGCTGCAAGGGACAAATGTGACTCGTGATTATCTACATTCAGAAGAACAGGGTTTTTTCAGTTGGTGACGAATGATGAATAAAATGTTCCAACCACTTCACAAATAACTGAGCATTTATCCAACCTGATTCAGAAAATAAACACAGGGTACCAGGGGGAGCTCCATCACCTAGTTCTTATTTCGGAACTTTTCGCTTGAAAATCAAGGCTGGAGGTATGAAAGCACCTCCTGCACTCATACAACACATAACTGTAGCGGATTGACCTCGCTCATCACTCACAACCTTGTGGACAGTTTTGCAGCCTTTTGGAGCGAAAACTTTAGGCATCTTGTTCGGAACAGTAGTAAGGGATGACTCATCGGCGTTGTAAATGCGATCAGATGTGAACTTCTTCTCCTGCATTAACTTCTTTAGGTAATCATAGAGGATGTTTACTTGCTCCCTATTAAAGCCGGAGATTCTCCCAATACTTGTCGCCTTTGGATTTCAATGCCTCAAGTTAGGATTCTTACGCATGAAATTATGCAACCTCCTTACCTACCATTTTAGAATTATTGTCAAATGGATGAGGTATTCCATTTCTCACTACAAATTCATAAGCAAGCTTCCTTATTGTTGAATTTGTCAGCCCATAACATCTATTGTTCATTTAGATTGCATAATTTATAAGTAGCGATTCTTGGTCACGAGTGAAAATAGCTCTGTATCTTCCACCATGGACTGGGAAAGCCTGCAAAGACAAACAGAAGAAAACCTCAATTTCTATTAAATTCCACAAAATCTGCAAAGTAATTGAATTAAAAATCAGAATTGAAGATGTCCACTGAATCATTCGAATCTCGCCACCCATTAAATTGATTCAATGTGTAGGAGAAATCAAGAGCATAGAAACATCAGCTGTGTATATTTTCGTAACGAAGAACTAGATTTTTTGTAAGAGTAGAATAAAAGCGAGATAATAGTATTAAAACACTTTTGCGAAGTCATTGTAATAGTCATGGGCAGTTTTATTCCCTCTTCCCTATAAGTTTTATTTTCCGCATATGTAAAAGCTCAGAACAAATTAATATTATTTCAAGATTTAAACGTTCTTTACCAATAATTAGGCTTCTATTCAATCAAAAATAAAATGGCACTTATTCCAAGTATACCTCATTAAAGAGGAAGCAAGAAGGACGGTTATATATCCAACGAATTGAAAGTACTTTGAGATAACTGAGCTTAAATAGTTCCTATACAAATATATTCTAAAGAGCAAAGTATAATAAAAGTGAGAACTTCTTGGCTATTCTCAAACATATTTGAGCTAAGTAAGGTAAAAAAATCATATTCTTATTTCTATGAAAAAAGAAATCCTATCGAGTAACTCAGTAATAACAACGACAGTAGAAATTAGCTTTTGTTCAGCTTTGGCCACGGCAGTTGTGGCATTGTACAACCTTGCAGTATGCAATTATCAGAACTTTTAATTCTTTGTTACTTAATGCTCAATAGATATTTGAGGTGTTTTTACTATGCCAAAAATGCTAAAAAACGCGGAAAATATTTGACAAGGCTACTGTTTAGTACCACCATCACCAACACTATTACTAATACTACTACTACTACTACTATAATAATAATAATACTTATAATAATTATACTACTTATAATAATAATAATAATAATAATAATAATAATAATAATAAATATGTCTATATTCCATACAATTTTATCAAACTTCTGGGTTAGAGTAAAATGTTCTTTGATTGGCATGTGGGTGGAATATTTTTTTTTAATATTCCGCATGCTGTACAGTCGTGGACAAAAAATGGGACACCGACTAGTTTTATTCGATGCTTACCAAGAACAAGAAAAGCTAAGAAGGTAAACAATTTCTGTTCATGCGAAGTACTTGCTAGGACAAAATTAATATTTATGTCAAAGTTTCAATAGTTCACACGAAGTTCCAGAAAATCCGGAGAGAATAACTATCGATGTCTCATTTTTGTCCACGACTGTACATTACACATATTGTAAAACTTACCTGGTCTGGTTTCTCATGGTATCTTCGCAGCGTAGGCTCCGGTATTTTGTACTCTTTCGCGGCTGCATTAATCGAAGAACCGTTGTCAATAGCGTTCAAAGCATCTTTTAATGTTTCATATTCCCATGAACCATGTATTCCCCTTTCGGTTTTCCTTTTGTAATTTCTCACCATTTTTCTCAAGAATGTAAGCCTGGAATAGAGAAATATATTATTTTTATAACTTGGCTCCACAATAAATAAACACAAATCTTACAGGTAACGACAGAACAACAACCTACAGAATTATAGTGTGGAATACATAGAGAAAATACAAGATAGAGGGCCAGTCTAATTGTAAAAAATATTTGGCACGTTGAAGGAAACAGTTGTACAAATAAAAAGAAATATTACTTTTATTTAATACAGTATTTGACTTTAATAAACACAAAAACAATGGGATAAAATTCTTGCTTCGGAGCACGGGTTTGCTTAAAGTGTGTGGGGCAAGCTGACGAATTAATCAACTTGCCCCACTCAGGTGCTAGTCAACTTGCCCCGCAACGACATCTTTGTTTTAAAAAGTTACATGGCCTTACACAAAGAGCTGTTCAGTTATAACATGCTTTCAGTAAGTATTATGATAAACAGTGACTTCGTGCACTATTCCAAATAATCAATTCAACAAGTATGTAAACACGTAGAAACATTTTTACTACTCTAAGAAATAAACTGCAGAATAGATAAAACAATATTTTCTTACCTGCTGTACAAGACTCAAGCTTCGTTCTCTTCAAACTACCATCTCACTGTGCAGCCTCAAGCTTGGCAACTACTGAATAAGTTTTCACCCTTGAATCATACAGATGCTAGCAGCTATGACTGATTCGTTAACTTGCCCCGTTCGTCATCTTGCCCCACTGTCATGTACGTGAGAGCTTCTAGCATTCACTTTTTATTATTTTCTTTCGTGGAAGGATGCTGCTTGTCTGCAAAGACGACGTTATCATATAGAGCTGAAAGTTTTCCTAAACTCCAGCTTTTACGAGTCTAAAATGGTAGAAAAGATGTGAATTTTCACCTCCACTGCAGCAAACTATCTGCTATTTCAGTAATAGACGATAAATAAAATTGCAGTGTTAAAAAAGAAAATACTCAGTGTTATTCACAACTGTGTTTCAATGCCATAGATATTTTAATATTTTCGTATTTCATATTTTAGACTCTTGTGGTAATGTGCTTATTTTGTTGGAAAAGGAAGATATGAAGGAAGAAGCTGTCTTCTGTCTCTGTATGCGAAGGCGTGTTTGCAAGGAATATTCGTTATTTACTTGCATCACTGTTGAAATGGCCTGAAAAACTATAAGACCCATCGAAACCCCATTCTGAGATCCCATTATATCTCAATTTCACTAGTAAAGAAAGCATAAATTTCGGTGTTTTAAATGTGGACTGAAGTTTTCGTGCATTTGGGGCAGATCGTACATCGTATTTAAACATAAATTATCGTACATTTCCATCCGGATCGTAAAGGTTCGCAACACTGGTTCCGTCTTGTCAATAATTATAAGTTAACACCGTTATTTTAAATATAGGGTGACCAAATATTAAGGATTTATTGCTAACCTTCTATAAATGAAAATCTATAATCAAAACAAGAAAATGTTTATATTAGCATGGACTAAATTCAGTTTTGTTTCTAGATGCAGTGTTTCCAACTTGCAGCCCAAAATTAACTCCTTACGATGGTAAAGAAAATATTTCCCGACAAATAAAAAACGATGTATTAAAACAACATTTAGTTTTTGGGCTGTTGATTTATATCAACGCCGTGGATATTAGTAGTTAAGATGTGTTGTCATCGATTTTACAGCCTCGTTAAGCTGGTAAAACATTTTTTCAAATTTCAATACGTCGGTTTATTTTGGTATTCTCTAGTGATAGCATGAGACATGAACCACGGAATGCAATATTGCGAACTGCGAATACCTTGAAAATTGTAATTTTTATCATTTAATCTCGTATTTCTTCACAGTTTGAAACACTGCATTCTGTGTGTTGTGTATAATGTTTATCCTTACATGGGGATACAAGATATCCAATAAATCAGCGTAGTGCCATTTGAAAAGTAGAACTTTATAACACATTGGCAACACTGACAGCTCTATACTAATTTTATCTTCGAACATCCATTATCTCCCCTCGCGTAAAAAACAGCCTCACGCTACCTCTATTCTATTCTATACTCTATGAAGGCAACTCTCCAGACAAGCCGATCATAATAGTAAAGACGGTCGTAAGACAACGTTTAAAATGGTGGCGTCCTATCGAGAATAATAAAAAGAAAAGAACCGAACCTGACCTTCCTAACCTCTACTCGTCGTTTCTAACACACTTATTATATAATATATGTGATAATATAAGAATTATTTGGCAGGAAAAGTGTAGAAAAATATAGAATTTGACATATTACAATTACGACCGTATTTACTATTACGATCCGACGCTACTTTCCAGAACTAAATTTTAATTTAATGCATCCATTTTAAGAAGTCGATTGTGGGCTCGAAGTTGGAGACATTGTATCTTGGAAACGAAAAGGAATTCGACAGATAATAACATTTTTTCTCATGTTTCGTTTTAGCGCTAAGATTTCATCTGTAAAGTTTTTCTGTAGAATTCGCTTAACCCAGCATATTAGGCGTGCTAGTTAATGGGTGTTGTGCATGAAAACGAGTAAATGCTTATACTTGCCTATTTTTAAGTAATACTTGGCACTAAGTGAAGAAAAAGAGAGCATATTTTCCATTAGGAGTAAACACTTGTGATTTTAAAGGAAATGCTCTGATCTTAGAAGCAATATTACTTAAATAAGAGTGAATATAAAAATAACTTGTAAGTAAACTCTTAATTGTCACAATGAGTAAAAGCAAACTTTTATTCACCTGATAGGCAAGAGAATCCTTTACTCGCGAATGAATAAATAGTAAATCTAATTTGGGTAAAACGTAACTGAAAATAGTAATTAAAGGTAAAGCTATCCCCTGTGCGATACACAGGCGCCGTGAACGGCACATGGGGGATGTGGGGATAGCGATCCACGTTTTCTTGACCTACGGCACGAAGTGAGGTGGGATGGTCAGTCCCATGCTCGACCGCCTTCACCTTCCCAAGGTGCTCAGGAGTACCAAGGACACTCCGGTACTCAATTTGGTAGGAGGCTGAGTGTACCTCAGAGCGAGAAGTCTCCAGTGTCCTGGCCGGGATTTGAACCCGGGCCGCCCGATTCGTAGTCAGACGCGTTACCATCTGAGCCACGGCGACTCGAAAATAGTAACCAAGGAAGAGAAAAAGGTAGACATTTGTATACGTTAAAATAAACCTTGACAAAACACTCCAGCCATTTACTATAGCAGCAACAATTCATTTCTTTGTGTTTTATTGCAAATGTTTCTTCCACAGTGTTGTATTGCCCCTACTGGGATCACGTACTGGAATTTTGGAAGCTGAAGGATGAGCCTAATATTCTGTTTAACACGTATGAAGAGATGAAAAAGGTGAGTGAAGTCTTACGCCGCTATCAGACGATCCTGAATTAAAGAACAAATGTTTTATTCTATGTGAATAAGTTTTCGTCCAGAGTTACAATTCAGGTGATGTAAACGATCACTTGTTGTTAATTATGAACATAACTCGTTTCTCTCCTCAGTTGTAATCTTGTATGGCACATAGGCCCTACACGTATGGGCAACAACATATAAATATAAATACCAATTAACAGTGATAAATTCAGTTCGATTTTCGCTTGTTCTACATAATGCAGAAATTGCGTCTAGGCAAAGCACGCTGGAAACAACATGGCCACCGGGTGAAAGTAGGCGAAACAAGTTTCGGGTGGCTGAGTCCTTCCTTTGTACGTATATACATATATACAGTATATCATACTCAACCATTTACTATCCACTGCTGGATGAAGACCCTCCCACTTTTCTTTCCACACATGTCGGTCTGCTGCTATCCTCATCCATGCAGCTCCTGAAAAAACACTTGATTTCATCTACCCATCTTGCATTTGGACGGTGTCTCGGTCGTTTCTTTTCTCTAGGAATAAATATATATATATATTAGGGTGCTTCTTAAATATCGAAATTTTATGATTTTTCACAGATTCGTTTCTGAATAAAAACAATTCTATTAAAATTTTCAAAAAAAGATGAAGCATTTCTAAGGGTGCCGACAGGACTAAAATTTTCCATAAAGGTGAAAATTATAAGCATGTTATGTACTTTTGCATCCTTTATTTACTCTCTAGATCTTTACAGAAACGGTAATTATTTTAGATATGAAGTCAAAAGATCTATACAAACAACGAATTTTCTTTCTAGATATTCATTTTGCATATAGGTCTATATTTTAAAACTTAACAGCTCACGTTAAGCCTTGAAATTAGGTTACAGGCAATTAATTATTATTTATAACTGTTTACGAATAAGGTCTAATGTTATATTTTCTTATGCGAACCATACACCAATTTAAATGCCGATGTTATTGCATATACGAATAGAGAATAAACACTGCTTTAGTATATAACATTTTAAATATGCAACTTTCTTTGAATTAATATTATTTTAATTAAAACGCTATATAATATTACACTTATTGTGAGTAATTTACAAATTTATTTCTGTACATGGAAGAAGATATTTTACTTTCATAATATTTTCCAGTTCCTGTCAGTCGTGCAAGTGTTTAGATTTTAAAGGGAAATTCTGTCATCTTAAATATGTGTTATGATAAATAAGAGTAGAAAAGACTATAGTAACTTCAAATTTCCAAACAAGTTGTTAATTTTTAAGTCCTTTCAGAAATTAAGGAACGATATTGTTTATTCTCTCAACGAAGTTTCTTGTTTTCTATCTGGGTACTATAATACTGTCTTGTTTCTTCTATCAGCTTATCCCACAAGTAATGTCAAATTTTTGTACCGTGGGGAAAAGAATGATAACTTACCTGAAACACTACCGTTAGTCAGGAAAATAGTCTCCATCGGACTCCACAACACTCTGTCACCTGTCAACCAGTTGTTGAATCCACCGCTGAAAGGAGTCACCGTCTTTGGTGGCAAAGAACTGGGTCACTGTTCGTCACACTTCATTCTCATTTTGCAGTGTTTTTCCGGAAAGATGGCTTTGCAAGATCTGGTGAAAACGCCGGATGGGGGAGTTTCTCCCAGCCACATTCCTCGATCTCAGAACAGGTCCTTCTTGTTGGTGTGGGCGCGCGTTATCACCGTGGATGAGTACACCCTTGCGACGTTTCTCTAGCAATGCAGTCCGTAGGCGTTCAAGTTGCTGACAGTAGACATGTGCATTGATGGTCTGGTTACGTGGCAAGAGCTCAAAATGGATTATCCCATGGATATCTCACCAAACACTCAACATCACTTTGCAGGGATGGAGATCCTGTTTTGGCACAGTTCCTGTACCTTCTCATTAGGTGCCCACTGCCGTTTACGTGTAATGTTATGATAAAGAACCCACTTTTCATCCCCTGTCACCATTCTGTCCAGCAATGGCTCACGTCTGTGACGGGTGAGCAGGGAACTGCAGATGTCAACTCCCTGCTGCTTCTGAGGAGGCGTTAACGCATGGGTCATCCATTTTCCGTGTTCGACACGTACCCAAGGTCCTGCAGATGACGATGAACGGTCGAATGGGTGACATAGAGTTCGCTGGCCAGTTCATCAACATTTGACATCGGATTTGACTCCACCGCTGCTCCCAGGGCATCGTTGTCCATCTGCACAGGTCTCCCTTCTTGTGGCTTATCGGTGAGGCTGGTATCTCTAGACCGAAACGTCTGGAACAACCTCTGGCACTTTCGTACATCCACAGCACAGTAACCATATACGGCATTGATGTTTCGTGCTGCTGCGCTGACTGGATGTCCCTGGTGAAATTCATACAGCATGGCTGCCGTACGTGGTCCTCCGACACTGCCATGATCAAACACAAGCCACACTTCCAAAACGTAGAGTAGACCGTTCTTCTTCTACACACTGCTGCACAATGAAGTGCCCTATATGACTCGGCTATTGCACGTGCCGTCTGCTTCACTATTCGCTCGTCAGATGGCGTCATAGCAACGGTCTTCGCACATACTGCGTTATTTATAGGATACTCCAGTACAATCCTTGACCCAAGTAGAAGGCACTGTTTCTCGTCACCTTGGGACCAGAAGGTACTATATCCACTTTTTGGCAAATGGAATTAACACTGCAGTCACGGACCTTTTAATGAAGGGCATCAACCACAAAAATATTTTACAAAACGACCTCTAAGTGGCTAGAAATAAAATTATTTTATACGGACTCTAAATGACACTTCAAACTTTAGAACTGGGTTTTCTCAAAAGTAGCAAAAGTGCAGGTACCTTGGTTAGAAACTGAAGGTATCAAGTCTGGCCGCAACTGTCGTTACTATCGTGCACTGGCAGAGACATCTGCAGGTATACGTGAGAACTTTTAGCAATCACTTCTTATTATTTTCTTTGGCACAATACGTCTGTCATGTTGCAGAAGTAGCTTTGAATGTCAAAATATCTTGCTTTAGTTGTTTCCAATGCACTTTCCTTGACGTTAAAAACTGAGTTCTGAACAGATCATCGGAACGTTTCAATAAGCAGTCAAAATATCTGTTATCATCATTCCGGTCTACAATGTTTAGTTTTTTCTTTTGTTCTAGAGGGCATTTTGGGTCCTTTTTGAATTTGACTTGGTGAGTTTTTCCTACTGTTATGTAGACTTGCGTCTAAATGAAATAAAATTGAGAGAAAATAAGTTCAGATGTGGGTTCTGAGATCAATGATTTATCTGCTAAGGCTTCAACCTTACCTTATGATAGTTTTGCAGTCGTTCTGATCCAAATGCCATAAATCAACTGAATCGTCATATGCAAAAAGGTGAGAACAAATTAAAAAGAAAAAAATGACTTTGGTGCGGGAATCAACTCATATAAGGTGGAGATATAATCTGTGCCAAAAGGAGACATGTGAAACTGTTCCTTGTGGTTGAATAAAAGCCACAGAATTCGTGAAAGATACTAAAAGATGCCATGTGCTTGTAGAGCGGCATCCATTACTCACGTTGTGTTTGTTGATACTGGCAATCGCTACGAGTTAAAAGAAAACGTATGGGACACTACTCGCTGTCTAGCTTCAGTATCACGTTGCATTCTGACAAAAAATAAGCGAAAAATACGAGAAACATATTGCACTTAATCAGGGTTTCTGCCAGGATTTTTAGTTTGGGGGGTGTAAAGTAATAATTGGGAGGGTGTAAGTGAAGTTTTGTACGGTTTCTATCGATTTTTCACAGCAAAAATTTTAAAGCTTGGCGGGTGTTGTCGAGACTTTGGGGGTAAATATCCCCCACAGAGAGGTTTGGCGGAATCATTGCACATAATATACTTAAGAAAGAGTTGAGTCAAGGTAGGATTTATGCTGGAATTAAATCAAACCAAACAATTCCTAGTTCCTGTTCATATACGTATCTCTCGTTGCTTAAAATACTAAAAATCAAGATTCTGAGCCTTGCACCAACACCGACCATATTGGAAAATGGTGCCCATTCGACGTCTTGATAACAAATTTTCGACATTTATGCGAAAATGGTACAATATATGCAAACCATGTGTAACTAAAGAACACAAAATTTTACACAATTTTAGTCCTCTTAATTATTTTGATAGGTTAGACTACAATTCACATATCTTTTTCCAGGTCTCGTAATTTTAAATATACTTTTTTGGGTCTTGTTTCGTCGTAAACAATAAGTATTCGAGATATAGCACGAACTATGATTTTTTTTTAAATGTAGACTACATATTCCTCATCGAAACCTAACTTTGAAACCATGTGTGGGGAGAGGTGTAGGGGTGTTCTTTTTATATTTTGTATTGAGTAGGCCAGGACCGAAGTTGTTCAAGGATACCATCCCGGCAATTGGATGATGTAACTGAGAAAAACCCATGGAGAAACCTCTGTCAGGATGGTCGGGGATTGGTGTTGATTATTTTATCATGCTGACAAAGTATTTTCGTTCATTTACAGCAATTCCGTACAATGGAAAAGATGATAATTTGCTAAAATGTAATGCGTGCACAAAATTTAAATGCGTTTGTGGACTAAAGTGTGAGCTAAATTCATTTTCAAACCTATTATTATTATCCAAGATGTCTGTAAGAATGAAACGTATTTTTTCTTCTTTTCGCATTCACATTAGTAAGAGCAGTTCAGCTTCTGTTTTTGTCCTGTAAAATGTTGTTGTTGTCACATATCCCCTTTTTGCATATGACGATTCAATGGAAGCCAGTTTAAATCTGCACTTACTCTCTAGGCGCACGATGGTCTCAAAGTCAAATCTAGGTGGATAAAAGTATACATGTGGAGAGATTGCTGCATGAAGTGGTAGTAATGTAATTGTAAGCAAATATACTGCAATAGGGTCTTTCATAGGCACCTAGGGACAAGATGGAAGTAGATGTTACCAATTATGAGGAATGTATTAATGTTATTTGAAGAAAAGTATAGTCATCCATCGTCACTATCAGTATTAGAATTGTTTTAAGCACTTGGTCACTAACTAGGACTTTATTTGTTTTCGTATGTGATGGTTGTGTATACACTTTGTGTAGTGTCGGGTCACTATGCAGGCATTAACATTTTTAATGTTTGAATGTGTACATTATGTGTACGTCTTTCGCCAAATATGTTCCAAAGGACTCCGTTAGTGGATTTCTTGACGAGTTTATTGTTTTCCCTTAAACTGTTGATTCAGATCCATTTATTTCACTTATTGGCATTATTATTATTATTATTTTGCAATTATTACCCTTGCTTTTTCTAATGTTTAAACTTTCGGTCCAGCTCTCTGCTTCTTGACTTGTGGCATACTCGTATTCCTTTTCGGGATTGAGATTAACTATTAGGGTTCATTTTCAATCCCGCTTGCGTTGCTTGCGATTAGGATGAGTAGCCAATTCAAACACGTGATGTAACAGGTGTTTCAATTGGCTATTCACCCTAATCGCAAGCAACCCAAGCGGGCTTGAAAATCAGCCCTTACGCTCTCTCTCTCTTTGATGATGTCTAGCGTCTCTGAATTATGTAATAACACCCTTCAACTGATTATACTGTAGATTATAATACAATACACTTGTGTCAACTTCAGCTGGATGTAAGCAAAAATGTTGTCACATTGTTTTAAATATAACTTACAGAGTTTACTACACAGTAAAAAATAGCTGTGTTAATTCAACACAATGCGGTGTCCCAGCGTGACTACCACTTTTGTGTGTTAAATCAACACAACACACGGTGTTGATTTCGGTACTGGGAGAAAAAAAAGTTACGGCAGCAGCTAGATTTGAACATGGGTTGCTCAGCTAGAAGTCGAGTGTCTTACCGACTTCGCTAAATCGTCAGGCGGAAAAAGCACTAGATTGAAACAATCTAGAGGATAAAAAAAATGTTGCTGACCCCAAACACACACAAAGTTACTCTAACGACTTATGCCATGAGTTAATCACTTTTCCATTGGTCAATTACGTATCACAATCCCCATTTATTGAGAATATGTTCCATTTCTATGAAAGCAAGCGCAGCATATGACATGTTGTGACGATAAGCAGTAATGCTGCTCCAGTGTTTGGCTGTCGCCATCTTGCTTGTTTTTATAGAAATGGAATATTCTCAATGAATGAGAATTCTGGTCCTCAATTGACAAATAGGAAGTGATTAAACCATGGGATAAGTCGTGCAAGTATCTTAGTTTGTTTTGGGGATTCAGGAATGTATGTTTGATCCCCTACACTGTTTAAATCTATAGTGCAGTCGTTTAATTCAAATGTTGTTCACTAAATGTCGTTTGCATCTAATACCTTCACTGTCTGACGATTTAGCCAAGTCGGTAAGACGCTCGACTTCTAACTGAACAACCCATGTTCAAATCTCACTGCCGCCGTAACTTATTTTTTTACAGTATTGAAATCAACACCGTGTGTTGTGTTGATTTAACACACAAAAGTGGTAGTCACGCTGGGACACCGCATTGTGTTGAATTAACACAACTATTTTTTGCAGTGTATATATGCAAGCCTGTTTTTATTGTAAGTTATTACTTCACTACACCATAGTCACAAAGTTCATAGTGACTAATTTTAACTGAACTCGATTGCTGGCAATTTCTGAACAAATAAGGCATTTACTGCAGGACTCTGCAGCCAGATGTATTCTTTTTAGGTAGAGAGTATGTGTGTTAACCTAGGCAAAAAGAAATCTGATCTAATACTGTCTAATATCAACATTTCTGTCCTAAAATATAATCCCCTTATGCGTAATTTATATGCCACAATTATTATGCTTGCGATAGTCTTAACGTCACACATAAAATGTAAGAAAATGCAGTGAATGTAATTGCAGTGTGACCTTTTCGTGATAATGAAACGATTATATAATTCCTGCAAAACGCAAGTAAGTAGCAGACGAACTTATAAAGTCGACTACACCTGTTCAAATGCGTATCAGACTCCTCGTTCTTATCTGCTCCCTCGCATCCGCGTCCTCCATTATGTGGGTACGAACAATTACGAACCTTGTTTGCTTATCTATAGTTTCAAGTTTTATTACTCCGATAACCAATATACATTGGTGTCTGGAGAATATTACACGATAATTATGTTTTGTGAAGAATAGCTAAATAAGTCCCCCATGAGGAAACCTCGACGGGCCGCCGGTGGCCCACTAACCATGATGGCGGGCCACCGGAGGCCCGCCGAATTTTCCTCATGGAGTTATAGCCAAAGTCATTTAGACATATAGACAACAACATTTGCGATATGGACAATAAATTTTCCAGATAGATTTGTGAGCATATAGCTTTACAAAGTACATAATAATATTCCCTAATAAATGGTAATGCACGATATTTAAATGTTGTATAGAATAGACAATAAGTTTTAACATAGACAATACATTTGTAATAGACAATAGTGAGTTCAGCTGCTGTGGAAATTTATGATAAGATTTCTTTTAAATCGTAATATACCTTATCCAGCAAGTGTTCCGTTAACTGTTTCTTGAATCTATTTATGTTTTCTTCATTTCTTATACGTGTTGGCAGCTGGTTGTACATTTTAACACCCATATGCCTAGGCCCTTCTTGAACGAGAGTTAGCCTGGTAAAATATTGTAATTTTTCCTCTTTTTTTCTAGTACCATATTTATGTTTTCTTGTAAGTGTATCGTTATTGATTTTTGTATAAAAAGCTATTTCATAAAGATATAAAGAAGGAAGAGTCAATATTCCGTATTGTTTAAAGAGTTCTTGGCAAGAAGTTCTTCTGCTAACTCCGGCGATGATACGCAGTGGCTGCTTTTGTTGGGAGAAGATTAATGCTGTTGCTGATGCGTTGTCCCAAAATATGATACCATAACTTATTATTGGATAAATAAGTCCATAATAAACCTGTATTAATGTGTTTGTACTTAATGTCTCTTTTAGTATTCTTAGGGCAAACAATTTAGAATTAAGTTTTTTTTTTATCTGGTCTATGTGGCTGTTCCATTTAAGATTTTCGTGTATTGTTATTCCTAAAAAAACGTTGCTTAAGTGTTTATGTTCACATTTAAGAAAGCTGCGTGATTTTTAACATCTTTTAATTACAGTATTTTGTTTTGTATAAAAGAACTTGTATTGTGTTTTGTGTCATTTAGTATCAGACGGTTACTGTCGAACCAATTTTTTGTTTGTTCTAATATTCTAATAATATTTGCTCGTATGTCGTTTATATCTTTTCCTTTAACAAAAATGCTCGTGTCATCAGAATATAAAATTACCTGCCCTTGTGTTATAAATGTAAGTAAGTCATTTATGTATAGCAAAAATAATAAGGTCCTAATATCGATCCCTGTGGAACCCCATGTTGGATTGTCATTTGTTTTAATATATGTTTTGTATTTTCCCGTCTGTTATGTGTGATTTCAACTGCTTGTTTTCTGTTAGGTAAGATTGGAGCAATTGTAGTGCCTTTCCTCTAATTCCATAGTGTTTTAGTTTTTTAAGCAGTATTTCGTGATTTACAAGATCAAAGGCCTTACTAAGGTCATGGAATATACCTAAAGCTAATTCCTTTTCATTTACAGCCTGTAGAATACAGTCAGTTAAGTTGTAAGTTACAGTTGTGCTTCTCTGGGGAAGAAATGCATGTTGTTCTTTGCAAAATAGATTATGTTTTATTAGAAACCCTATTTATCTATTTTTTATTAGCTTTTCGAGAATTTTACCAAACATTGGAAGTAAAGATATAGTTTTGTACAAGCGATTTGTCTCCTTTTTTTGTGAATTAGTACTAGTTTCGCTACTCTTAATTGGAAAGGGAAGGTACCATTGCTCTGGGGGCATTCATTGTATAGGTAAGTTAGGGTAGTTGTCCGTATATGTTATTTTGTTTGATTATTTTCACTGGAAATTCATTACTTATCGATTTGGTTTCTTTTAATATTTGAATTTCGTTACAGGCATAATATATATAGTGTTCGAGTTCCGCGGTTTAGATGTTTGCAGTATTTGTAAGGCCGATACGTTACTGTTCAATGTCTTTATTAAAGTTTCTGCAACTTCTGTAAAGTACTTGTTTAAGGTTTTGCTTACTTGTCGCGGGTCTTTTATTATTATTCCATCTATATTTATGTTTATGTTAGGATGTGTTCTTTTGTCTTTAATTTGGACATTTTCTTTCCAGATCATCTGTGTTCTGTTGTTAGCTCGCATGATTTTATTTGTGTAGTAGTCACACTTAGCTTTTGTTATTTGCTTTTTATAGCATGCTAAAAACGTTTCTTATGTATTTGATCAATCTTTGATTGTTGAATTTCACTTGAAATCTGTCTTTTGATTCTACTAAGAATTTTTATATTCCTTGTTACCCAAACTTTCTTCCGTTTATTTTGAATTTTCATTGTTATTTTAGTGAAACACGCGTAGAATATATGTTGTAGAGTACTGTATAAGCTATTACACTTCTCGTTTACTGTGCTTTTGTCATATACATTGCTCCACGATTCTTTGGACAGTTTAGTTGTAAATTGTTTATTTTCTTCATCATAATTTCTAAATTCCTGTATTGTGTGTCTACAATAGTTTGGTCTGTTTGTATAGATATTACTTGGCTCGTGTGATCTGATAATCCGTTTATAATATCATATGAAATGTTGTCTTGCATGTTTGTGAATATGTTGTCAATTGCTGTTTTCGAGTGCGCTGTTATTCTGCTAGGTTTAGTTATAATATAGTCCATGTTATACGAGTTTAATAGTGATCGTGTGCGCTGTTTGTGTGCCTTTTTTGAATGAGAAAATCAATATTAAAATCTCCACATATAACACTTTTTTCTTATACTGATGCTATAAAGAAAATCACTAATAGGAATAATTGAGCATGCTGTAGACAAGATATGTGGCAGTCGAATTTAAGATTTTTGGAACCACAGTGAAAAAAAAGCAAGGAGAGGGATGCTAACTTCAGCGACCTCTACTTGCAATTCTGTTCGTCATGTGACGTACTGGATTGACTTATGATATAGTATTAACACTCAATCTGTAACATCGAGCAACTGATTGACATCGAATTAAAATGTTTTAGAAACTTAGTTGGGTATCGTATCGTTACCATAAAAATAATAAATATTTTAACATTCTAAGGCGTCTAAAACCTTAGCGTAAATTCCCTTACATCATGTTGTAAAGTTTGGTTGTAATCGCATGAATTATTCCTAGAAAAGATTAAAAATGTGTTTAATTATTGATTCTTCGCTAGTACTACAAGGACATCTGATTTATATCGCGCCAATACTGTGCCGATTAGGCAGATATTATCATGTTGGACGGTCTGGGTCAAAATCAATATATGGTATTCAACAAAGGCTATGGCTGCTACCTTTCTCAGCTGTCCGTGAAGGGTTATCGCAGAGGGACGTCAATCGTTATATATGACTGGTTTAGTCTTTTACTGCCAGTTCAGTGTGCAAAAGAGCAAATTTGAATAATGTTGACAAGCGATACACAAGAGTACGGCTACATGAAGTTTGCTATGCAGAATACCAGGTTTTGCTAAAAGAAAATAGGTCGTGACTACGTGCACGTCCGACGTTCACCGTAAATAGTGCTTATGTACACGTCAATAGGAAATAACGTCACAATTTGATTTGAACACTGACGTCGCCGTCACGGTCACAACTTCGAAGTTGACGTGTGTCTCGGTAGAGTAACATTCATAGAATTAACGTCAGAAAAGGGTGAGTGAACGCTATCGCTAATGTGTGCAAATTTAGTACGGTGTTTACTAACTTGTGTTATGGTTAGATAAGATTGGATTTATTTACAGCCTTGTACTTAATAAAACTCTGCCAAAACCCCAAAGCACACACATAATGTACAAGGGTGCTTGCGCATGACAATTGTTATTGAAATGTATTATTGTTTTCACAAAGGGCATTATAACACGATAGGAACTGAGACGGCTTTAGATAGCTAGCCCGCAAACCCTTGTACACAGAAAGTAATACATTATTCGTATTTGCGTTTAAATTCGGCATTTATTCGTTATATGGAAACCAGCAATTGTGTTGGGTCAGTCCCTCTCACACTAATTTAAGTCACTTTACACTTATATAACTTTGTTCTCCGTGCACAAAAACATCAAAAATCATTATACAATACCTGTTTCTCCAGTAGTTTTGCCTACATTTTACTAATTCTGGATGCCCATCACCGAACTTAAATTCTGTTAGCGTGTGATAAATGAAATAGAAATGTCATTATCCTAACGTTAATATTTTGAGCTCACCAAGGTGGGTCAGTGTTCTAGAACAGCTCCGGACGTAGCAAAGCACAATTATTTATTTTGCATGTTCTTTATAGTTTTCGATATTTGAATCTATAGTTGGATAAAGTCAGAGTTTTGCTTCTCTTTTGCGTAATCTTGCAAGGCAAGAAATGAGTTCTACTTCAGGTTATCATGCGTCTTTGATATATTGATCAGTTTATTCTAGTTGACTGTTCACTGCAAAGCTCGCCAAAACAATCAGATCACACAGAACGTCGACATACGTCGGTCACTGTCACGACTCAAAGTTTTGTCACTGTGTCACTTTGTACCAAACGTGTCGCCACCTATGATGTCACTTCCTCTTATCCTTTGCCTAAACGTAAAATACATTGTTGACGTCCACGTAAGCATAATCATCGGTGCGCGTAGCCACTCCGAAAAAAAATAACTGGACCAGCGAACCTGTCAGAAGTGTGTGTGTAGCAGTGGAGAGTCCATGCACGGTGAGTTACCTTGAAGCTTCGGTAAGGTAACTAAGGAATGCTGGCGGCGCTGCACTCCTTGTTAGTCTGTGAGAACTGATATAATACGTCATCGTGTTGCCGGACAAATTGTGCAAGTGAAACTAGAGCAGCGCATTAACCTGAAATTCTTGGTGAACTGAAGAAATCACCAAGTGACTTTCCACTTGAACAGGTGGAAAGTCTGAGCCAAAATGGTACCAGAAAACCTAACTGAGGAGGACCAGAAAGGCTTCCGGGAGCAGTTGTCCAGTGGTCTCATAAAACACCTCGCACGCGATATTGCATTATCACCGTGCACTTCTTTTAAGTGTTGAACACATTTCCTTGGTAGTTTCTTTAATTTCAACAGGAATTTCAGGTGAATGCGCTGCTCGAATTTCGCTACGGGAGTACAAAAATGTCCAGCAGCAAGATGACGTACTTCTTGCTTCAATTAATTCTCGCAGGCTGTTCCTAGCAATAGCGCCGCCGGCGTTCTTTTGTAACCTTACCGAAGCTTCGAGGTAACTCACCGTGTATGGGTTCCCCGCTGCTACATATATCCTTTAAACGCCGATTAGCACAACTGATGCGTCAGCACTTTAAACTTCAATAGCTCAACCCCTAATTAACCTAGAAAAATGATCTTGGTATCACTGTATTTCTGAAGGATCAAGCTTTCCGCCGATATGCATTTTATGTATCTGGGGGTACCACGGCGTGAAGGGGAGGGTGAATTTAGTGTTTTTTGTTTCTTTTCCAACAGTTTTTTTTAGCCATCCCCTCTTGGGGGTACACTCATAAAAATTGGTATGGGAAGCGATGAATTAGTCCACTATCTGGCAATAGCCTGTATGTGTACTTGTTGCATATATAGGGGGAGGGGAGGGGGGCAAAGTTGGCCAATTTTTTGAGTCTCAATTTTTTGACGTAAATTACAAATATTTTCAGGATGGTTCCATATAACACAAGATATGTTATAACTGAATTGGTCTAGAAGCATAATTCCTGTTGCTGTAGGTTCTACAGATAATAAAAAATGATGTGCATATAACGTGATACTGTGGTGGTGGTGTGGGAGCGAATGAGAAATTCAATGAATTTTTCTTCTACGCATATTTTATTTTAGAAAATAAGTCCTACATAAAACGAAGACATTACTCTTTCCTTCTTAGTAAAACGCGAAAATTCTATTTTCTTAGACACACACACACACACACACACACGCACAATAATTTCTTGTAGGAAAAATGCCCCTTTTCCACCCTATATTCTTAATGACAGGCTAAGCTTAAAATACCTATTGAATGCCAGCGAGCGCGTCATTGTTTACTGGAGTTCAAGTGGTTATTGACAAGTGGAAAAGACGAAAGAGGTTTTATTGCAGAGGGCGAAGTACGAACGACAAATCATATTCTTTCACAAGCAGTGTTCCATAAGCTTTCCAACAAGGTGTCAATCATGACTCTGTGATAATTAGGGGGGGGGGGAAACCAGGTCTGCCAACGTGAGGGTCTGCAACAGCACTTCGAAAACTACCTACTAGGCGTTTTTTTAATTTTTTTATTTTTAGGGATTTCGTTCTGAACTTTTATCTCGCTTTGCATTGAAGGAATGACCACATTTTTTTATATTATTGTTACAACTGTGTGGCCTACACATTAACATCATTTTGTTAGCGTAGGGTGTAGGGTTGCCACCTTTTGATGCATAAATTACCGGACGCTCGGCAAAAAACACGGGATAATACCAAAAAATACGGGACATACTTGAAATAACCAAAAATGAAAGTAACTAGTTAAGCCCTGTACTACTATATGAGTACGCACACAATACAAAACGTCTTACTTGCAAATGCTAACACTCCAAAAGCACTGGCAAGCCGAAACTGGATATTTCGATTTTCTTGAACGTTAGTATCTGTTATCAACTAGAGCAAACAGAAGGTAGGGTATTATACACCCCCACCACCATGCTGTGGCCTGGGGATGTGAACAGAGTCTGCTCGCCGGTCTGCATACACTGCAAAAAATAGCTGTGTTAATTGAACACAATGCGGTGTCCCAGCGTGACTATCACTTTTGTGTGTTAAATCAACACAACACACGGTGTTGATTTCGGTACTGGGAGAAAAAAAAGTTACGGCTGCAGTGATATTTGAACATGAGCTGCTCAATTAGAAGTTGAGCGTCTAACCGACTTGGCTAAATCGCCAGACAGAAAAGGTACTACATGCAAACAATATTTAGTGAACAACATTTGAATTAAACTACTACACTATAGATTTAAACAGTGTATGGGATCAAATAAATGTTGCTGAACCCCCAAAACACACTAAGTTACTTGCACGACTAATCCCATGGTTTAATCACTTCCTATTTGTCAATTGAGAAGCAGAATTCCCATTCATTGAGAATATTCTATTTCTATGAAAACAAGCAAGATGGCAACACTTGAGCAGCATTACTGCTTTCTTATCATAACAACATGCGCTGCTTTCATTGAAATGGAACATATTTTCAATAAATGGGGATTGTGATCCCTAATTGACCAATGGAAAAGTGATTAAATCATGGCATAAGTCGTGAGAGTAGCTTTGTTTGTGTTTGGGGCTCAGCAACATTTTTTTATCCTCAATATTGTTTCAATCTAGTGCTCTTTTCGTCTGACGACTTAGCGAAGTCGGTAAGATGCTCGACTTCGAACTGAGCAGCCCATGTTCAAATCTAGCTGCTGCCGTAACTAAATATAGCACTATGGTACTATGGCACAACAAACTAAATATAGACTTATTTCCTTATACAATAATGATTATAAGATACTGACGAAATTAATTTATCTTCGTTGTACTATGGTCATACCTCAGATTCTCAACTCACATCAGGGTGGTATACAGGGTGGCCGTACTATACATTACAATCTTAGTCAAATTCGCGAGGTATTACACTTGGCAAAATACAATACTAAGAGTAAAGCGGGGCTTCTTGCCCTTGATCTGGTTAATGCGTTCGATTCCCTCGATCATCATCATCTCAGCGTTGTTATGAAAAACTAAACTTTCCCACGAATTTTATTGAGATAATTAATATATTACTGTCAAACCGAAAATTAAATCTACAAGTTAACGGCCAACTACTTTCAGGTATACGATTAGAACGTGGTGTATCACAGGGATGTCCTTTAAGCAGCTTTCTGTTTGCCATTAATATTAGCATCTTAACTAATGCTTTAGAACATACAGTTACTGGATATCAGATAGGACAAGCTAAGCTAAAATTAATTAATTACGTTGATGATTTCTCTGTACTTATATCATCTCCCGTGGAACTTCAGACATGTATGCAGGTTATTGCTCAACTTAGTTATGCTGGTATAAAATTAAATCCAAATAAAACCCACCTTCTCGTATTCCAACAAACTAGTATACCTGACTGTGAAAATTTAATAACTGTGGTTGAGAACATTAAAATTCTTGGAATAACCTGGCATCGTAGTTGGCAGGTTACTATTAAACAAAATTATGAAAATTTATATCACAATATTGTTAATGATTTAATCAAATATCAAGAATGCTTTAAATACCTTCATTCTAGGATTACATTTATTAATTGTTATATTCTTAGTAAGTGTACTTATATGGCTCAATTTTCCCCTATGTCCAAGAAAATAAGTGCTCAATTTAATAAGGTTATAGGCTACTTTATCTGGAAACATCATATATTACGAATAAAGAGAGACTATTTGTGTTTGCCGTCATCGTTGGGCGGCTTACAACTTAAAAATTTACAGTTGCAATGTAAAGCACTTATGCTACACCGAACTCTCAATATTATATGTGAACATCCAGAATCTATTTCTAGCACAATTTTACGTCAAGTCATGAGTAAATTTGAATTTATAACTCCTGTAAATATAAACTCATGGCGTTATTATGTGCCATATTTGTTTGAGCCTCTATTAGAAATTTTGTATAGCTCTGTAGATAACTACAACTTAGCCACGTTAAGTGTCAAACAACTTTATAAATATATTTTTGATACTGAAAATCAGGATGACAATGCAGTAGTGTCCCACTATCCAAATTGTAATTGGTTAATGATATGGCAAAATATTAACGCACTGAAATCTTTCCCTCATCTACACGATCTTAGATATAGATTGGTTTATGGAAAATTTGAAACTAAAGATATTTTATTTGAAAAAGGTATGGTTCCAAACAATTTTTGTAATCAGTGTACACAAGTCGACTCTATATTACACAGTTAACTCAGTGCAAAAATAGTGAGCTGGTATGGAATACTTTACTCACAATATTATCACGTATTTGTAGAACGTCGACTCAATCCTTTAGCTATGAACAAATCATCTATCGACCTGAATTCAAGTATTTTCCACCAACTAAACACAAATTTGTTAATTGGTTTATTGCTCAAACTCTGTATTTGTTGTTGGTGGAACGGGATATCGATTCTGTGTCCTTGTATATTAATCAAATCATCTTACGGTATTTACAAATAGATTTACAATACCGTAGCAAACATTTTGCTCAATATATTCGAGCCATATATTAATTGAAAATGGGATTTATTCATCAATTTCTGTTTGGATTAGTACTTAGTAATTAGAGATCATTATGATCTAAAAATGTTATGTTAAAGATTTACGATTTTTTTGCTAGGTTGTCTTTAGGTTGAAGCATAATTCATGAATTACCCATGTATATGTTTCAGAGAAATAAATAGTACAAAAAAAAAGTCGGTAAGATGCTCGACTTCGAACTGAGCAGCCCATGTTCAAATCTACTTGCAGCCATAACTATTTTTTTCTCCTAGTACCGAAATCAACACCGTGTGTTGTGTTGATTTAACACACAAAAGTGGTAGTCAAGCTGGGACACCACATTGTGTTGAATTAACACAGCTATTTTTTACTGTGTAGTAAACAGTTGGAAAATAGAGCATACGGTTTATTTGTTAAAAATATTGATCGATCTATGTTGAAAATATGTGTATGAATTTACTACTCGTAATACGGGACAATCGCTCATATGGGACGTGTAATTTGTCAGCTCTCTTCGGGAACTATTCCCATCCAATTGATAAGTGAAACTGATCGCGGACTAACCATAGAATAAAATTAGAGTGAAAACTATGTTGATTACCCATAGTATAGAATAAAAACTCGTGCTGCCGTCTGATGTATTGGGCCGTCTTGCCTGGAATAAGGTTTCGTAACTCAGTGTTGCAACATCAATTTACAGAATATAGCAAACGACGGGTCTACACACAAATGTCGCTAGTATCGAAGTTGTATACGAAAACGCCGTTGCTAGACTTCTTATTGTTCTGTCGATAAGAACACTCTGGCTCACCTCACGATTGGTGACGAATAGGTTCCCTGCATTACGAATGCTTAAATTATTTCTGTTCTTATTTTAGGATTTGCCAGCGGTGATTCGACGCACAGCAACATTCCTTGGGAAGACCCTCACGGACGAACAAGTTGCAAAATTGGCGGAACACCTGAGCTTCGAGAGTATGAAGAATAACCCCGCTGTTAATTTGGAAGAGTTCTTTAATGTGTCAAAGGACAACCCTGAGAAAAGATTTATTCGAAAAGGAACAGTGGGTGACTGGAAGAATAGTTTGACTCCGGAAGTAGTTATGAAATTTGACAAGAAGAATAACGAGAAAATGAACAGTTTAGGTTTGAAATTTTATGAAAACTTGTGAACTACTCTTTTCGGAAATATTTCCTGTATTATGACAGTAGCTATCGCTATTCTAAAAGTAATTAATTACCACAGGGACTGAAATTGTCCTTTATTTTTTTTGTGATTATACTGTGTTTTATTACTATAAAACTGATTGTTTTGAATTGGAGCAAATAATTGACTACAGTTTAATTGTGATTAAGAGTATATAATAAGTTTTTGGGCCAAATGTGTTCATTTTATCCTTGCGAGAAAAGTTGGTACTCACCCAGAAAATCTGGCCTTCCTATTGTGATAGACACTGTTTCACGCAAGTAAATTGTTATTCCAATTATTTCACGCGTTCATATCCATATCAAGAGATTACTTTATGATGTACATTAGATTTGATTTCCAGGCGGGGAGGTGTATTTAATCTAGCCACCATACACACAAGTATACCTCAGATTTCTACATTGTATTTTATTTGTAACTGTCCACTGATGTAGTATCATGTAGCTATATTAATATGGCTCCATATCATTTTAGACTGATTATCATAGCGGCAATAAATATTTTACATCAAAACATAGTAGTGTTTGCAGTTTGTTGATCCTTTAATACTTATTAACGTATGCACATTCTAAGTTACATGATATGGTCCTTCAATGCATTTAAATATTCTTAGATTTCAGTCCTCTGCTAGAACTACAATCTTTATAACCACATAACCGTACACACAGATTATGAATACTGTTTCAACAATTTGAAGATAACAGTTTCTAATTGCTCATGGCATCCGTTTATTTATATCATAGATAAAAATCTCTGTGCATCCAAATCCATTTACTATGCAGCCAATATAACAGAAATTTGAGGACTGTCTCGCTACGTTAAATACTCATGGAAGTAACGACACATTCACTACACTGCCATCTATCAGCGTTCTGCTAAAGTACGCGATGAACGATAAATAAACTTTCCAAAGCGTTGCCAAGCACCTAACCGACTGAGATTATTGAGTATAGCGTCGGATCGCAAGCTGGGGGTCCGATTCCTACGTAGATCAACTATTTTCTCGTTTTCCACAACAGTATTATTTTAGTACTGACGGAAAATACTTGCTTTGGCTGTTTTTCGGCATTTTCTGCATTTCACACAATTTACAGAAATAGGCTGGGTTAGAAAGTCAGGTTAGTTTATTTTCTGTTATACTCGAGAAAAACGCTAAATATCACGTTTAATGGTTACTTTTCTTGTAAGTGTGCGTTGCTTGCAATGTGCGTGAGTAGCCAACTGAAACACGCATTTTATTGAGTATACCACGATTTTCAATTGACTACTCCCCCAAATCGCAAGCAACGCACGCTTACAAGAAAGCAGCCCTAACACTAAAAACGTACCTTACGTTACATCTGATATGCAATAATATCTTCACTTACTCGTGCCCCGAGAAGGATGTACGCTTAGGTTAACGGCGTTTTGTTTTTAATTTTTAGCGATGAAAAATAAGTTGCTCTCTGAGCTGATGTCACTATCCTGAATATTTAATGTACTGGACGTGGAAATTTGGTCTAAACACTAATGGCCGGTTTCACCGACCTTCCTTAAATGTTAAGGAAGCGTTGAGCCCATTTAACGCTTCCTCGCAGTGCCAGAGTGTTTCACCAACCTCCCTCAAGGTTAACAGCTCCTCAAACTCGCCCTTAACTTAAGGACGCGATTTTCCTCCCTTAACTGTTTAACGCGACCTTAAATTACGTAGGAATATGGCGGACAACTATGCTGATTATAGTGTATGATTTATATTTTCCTAAATACGTATCCTTGTACTTTCGGAAATAACGTTGCTTTCTTACCTAGCAATGTAAATATGATGGCCGATAATGTTTATACAAGAAATACTTAAGAAGATGCATTCTTTGGGCAATTTTACAGGCAACACATTTGTGTGCAATGTATAATGTGTAAATAACACAGTGTATTATAGTTTCCTCGGTAGAACATTTTCCAGTAATGCACGTGTATATATACAATTTACAAAACTGTTTCAAAAAGGGGTGGGCAATGCATTTGTTTCTTTTGAACTCTTTGGTTGTAGTGACTATTTCTAGTTATATAACCATGACTTTCCACATTAAAACTACATCTTAGTCAATGTTACTCATAACATTGACTATAGCCGTCGGGAATAGTTGAGGGAAAGCACTCCATAAGTAGAACTTTTCGTACAAAGCTCCCTTGTACACTATTTATAAGGTGATTCCATTGTGGATGTAATCAGCTATACATTTTCACCTTGTCTTGCACAAAAGAACTGCAAACATAATGCGCTCATATGTGTACATAGAGCATTGAGATGCTTTACTATTACCTTGAATGCTAAACCTCCTTAACTACAGACAAGACATAATTCATATCCATTTTTAAACAGATCACAAGGCAAATCTAGCAAAACGAGTCTGTATTTATCGGAATAAAGAGAACATTGCAATTAACTGTAATTCTTACTGTAAGTTACTTCTGTCATATGGCATTGAACTACTCATCTCTAATGTAGTTATTTGTATTTTTTCGGTTCCGTACAATGCAGAAGAATGTGATGTAAAATCAAAGAGTGATGTGAGTACACCAACACACATGCGCCTGTGAAAAAGTGTCCTTGCATTCATGCCCATCCCACTTGATTTTGTATCACTCTCTGCATTGGATGCAACCAAAATATTTACACTGGAAGTACATTCACCCGCCATATAACAGAAGCTAATATAAAGAATTTCTTAATTAACTACGTAAGTAGGTAAGTTACGAAGGGAAAGAATGGGTGAAGTTCCGCAGAGCCGATACAGCCACTGTAGCTTTAATTGCAAACAGTAAAAAAAAAAGGGTTGTGTACAATAACCTAACCTAACCCACTGTAACTTAGTAAACAATAAAAAAGAATGAACATAAGGTAATTTGATCGGCTCTGAGGAATAAAAGCCGAAAGAATTAAAACAATCCGTATCAACATACTCGAGGAATGTGTTTATAGCTTCATCTGCTTCTATTTGCACGGTGTCGAAACTATACAAGGTGATCGTACCAATGGTTGATCAAATAAGTAAAATTTCAAGTGTAAACAAGAACTGACGTTTATATAATAATAATAATAATAATATAAAAATACTTATTTGGTCTTCGAAACAAAGCCTGAGACAGTACAGAAAAAGTCAAAGAACTCGCATTTGTTTCATTTGACAAGACAAACATTTATTGCTGAAGGTGAAGTTGCACCAGTAGGGGACCAGTTGTAAATAGCCAATTGTGAACGACGATTGTTCCAGTGTAAATCATTCATTCTATTTACTGTAGATTGTTCCTTGAACAACGACGGGATAAAATAATTAATTACTTCACTGTACCGTGGCTTCTAGTACATAGACACGTATATCATGTATTAGTTGTAGCTAAGTGATTTTGGCGGGTGACAATGCGTTTTCTGATTGCACAGCGTTTGGGGGCTACACTATTAAACCTAACGGAAAAATAAAAATATTTTGTTTACTGCTGTATCAAATATAAATATTATTACCGTTTGTTTCCCTTATTGGTAAACCACTGGCGACTGGTCCATTACATGTACGGACACCCTACACTGACACTTACTTTCCGTCAATCAGGCGAGATATATAAGAAACATTTATTTATGCGTTCTAAGGTACAATATTTAATTTTAATTATAAGCATTCATTTGTAGGCGCTCTGAATACAGTACAACAAATACTGTACATGCGGGAAATTAGACCGAATTTGTTTACTTTATACTTAACGCACTGTGATTGTCATTTATTTATTGCCAGTCTCGCGGATCAACCAATCGCAATTCTTGAAAATAGAACAGCATGTATGAGAAAATGCACATTCAGGAATACCAATGCTTTAACGTCTCGTTTGTTAAGGGAACCTTAAATCGTAGTTAAATGTTGATGCAATGGAAAAGACTTAAGGGACGCTTAAATATTTATGTCAGCGTTAACTAACGCGCCCTTAACCGAAATTTAAGGAAGGTTGGTGAAACCGGCCATTAATCACCTTCACTCTTGCGATGAAAGCTATCCAAAGTCACAAACCGGAAACTTGGCGTTATGTTGGAAATTCGAAGCAGGTAATATTTGAGAGTTTGTACGCCATAATAAATCTGTATTACGTAGTGCCAGCTTTTGTCGCCACGCTTAACTAAATACTCTGCTACACTGTTGTAGTACGTGTTGAGAATACAGATAAGGATAAAAGACAGTGAAAATCTTTCCGATTGGCCCCTTCTTGATATATTTGGTAGAGTGTTGGACTGCTGGCCGCCACACCAGGCTTCGATTCGCAATAATCTTTCACATTATTTACAT
>JAGDQP010002546.1:81614-103275 GCA_022664845.1 Lepisma saccharinum
TATCTATCTATCTATCTATCTATCTATCTATCTATCTATCTATCTATCTATCTGTATAACACGCTAGCAGCCATAATTTTGAAGACATTTGAACCAAATTTTTATGTTGTTTCTAGGCTTAACAGCTCGGTTAAGTTCGCTAATGAGCAAACTCGACCGAAGGGGGTGGTCGAGGGAGGGAATTGAAATTTTGAATGTATATATATACATGTATATATGTATATACATGTATATATCTATATACTGACTGACATTCATATAAATTCACAGGCCAAACTACTGGAACTAGGAACACCAAATTCGGTATGAAGGTGTAGTACCATGAGTAGGTAAAGGGAAAAATACGATATTTTGAAAAAGTTGCCATCTTGGATCCAAAATGGCCGCAAAACCCATTGTTGTGTAGAATAGAGAGCTTAAACCGCTGGAGCTAGCAAGATGAAATTTGGCATGAAAGTACTATATCACTTGTAGACTACGAAAATATTATAAAATGTATCAAGAAACGCCATCTTCGTTACAAAATGGCGTACTCTAAAATACTTTTTCCACACCGTTTAAGCTAGAGATGTGAAATTTGGTATGAAAGTACATGGTGACCATTAGGTTGAGAAAATATTGAAAAATGTTGAAAACGTCGCCATTTTGGATCCAAAATGGCCGCCGAAACCATTGTTGTATGGAATATACAGCCTAAATGGCTGGGACTACTGAAATGAAATTTGGTGTGAAGGGACATTATCACTAATAGGTTACGAAGATGTTACATGATCTATCCAAAGACGCCATTTTAGATCCATAATGGCGGACCTAAAAATCCATTTTCGACATCGTTTCAGCTAGAGATACGAAATTTGGCACAAAGGTGTATCTTAACTAGTAGTTTAAGAAAATATTACAAAATTTTCGGAAAGTCGCAATCTTGGAACCAAAATGGCCTTCCAAAAAATCATTTGCGACACCGTTTGAGCTAGAGAAATGAATTTTATTTGAAGGTGCACCTTCACGAGTAAGTCACGACAATACAATAAAACGTTAAAAAAGTCGCCATCTTTAATCCAAAATGGCCGCCCGAAAACCCATTTTCTAAACCACTAAGGCTAGACAAACGAAATTTGGTATGAAGGTGTACCATGACAAGTAGGTCACAAAGAATTGTGAAAATTGCGCAGCCCCCCGATGGGTGGTATATTTGTACCATGGATTCTCAGTCCACCAGAGAGTGTCTGATTACGATAAAGGGGGACGAAGCAAAGCGTATATATATATACGCAAGCGGCCATAATTTTGAAGATATTTGAACCAAATTTTATTATGTTATTTCTAGACTTAATAGCTCGGCTAAGTTCGTTAATGAGCAAATTCGGCCCAAGGGGGTGGTCGGGGGTTGAAATTTTGAAAAAAATATATATCAGCCCCTATGGAGTTTAGAGGGAAACTTTGTCTGCATTAATTATAGTACTCCCTATGAAGTTTGCGGTGACATCAACGAATCAGGGTTTGTGGGGTGTGTGGGGGTGGGGGTGAAAATTCAAATTTTTTAATACCACGTCTTGTGGGGTATCGTTGAAAAGCTCTTGATGAATAATCTACAAATCAATAAATAGTTTCTCGATAGCGCTCATATAAGGCGAGATTTGAGTTTTTGAAAATAAAGAAAAACTTCGAGATCTACCCTAGTCTGTAGAGTTGCCGAAAGTGATTTTTTAGTATTTTATCCCAATAACAGCTAAGTTTAGACGTGACAAAGATAAGGGGATTTCCCCGTATCGGGACGGGCGTAAGCCATAGTGCTGTTACCGCCCATAAAATTCATTTTATCTTATCTTTACAAACACACCAAAACATAAAAAATATGACATAATTTTGATATATGGTGCACAAATCTTGTCACTCTGCATGATGTTCTTTTGTTAATCGTACTCGCTCTCAAGTTCAATCATTTGTCAGGCAGGTGCGCGTAGCTCAAAGTTAGGATGGGAATGTATAAATGTCGTTGACAAGTTGATCAGGAATGACGATATTTTTACCACGTTTTAATGTCTCCATAATTTGCACGTGACGTCATTCGACATTTGATTACCAATGCATCATGTGGATTTCATGTAACTGTGTTGGTTGGGTACATCTTGTCAGTGTGTTGATGGATTATATAATGTTTTTTCCACCCTGAATGACATAATAAGGCTGAATGTTTTCGCATAAAAGCATTATCATAAAGTTGGTTGGGGCTAGGGTTAGGCAACAAGGTACAAACACGTTTTTTTTCTTGTTTATTTATATATAAAAACATGTATTTTTTTAGCCAGTTGTTGAAGAACGTGCACGAAAGTAAACAATAAAATGGCTTTTCGATACGAACCAATAGAAGGAGATTTGTTTAAAATATTAGTTGACGGTGTGAATGAGATGTATCCAAAAGGAATGGTACGATTTCAACCATCAAATTGTGTGATGTCCACCGATTACATACAATATGCACAGAGAATCTACGATTTGGACGTGAGGGAAGATGATATCTGGCTTATAAGTTTTCCTAAATGCGGTGAGTAAAAATTATTTCCTAACTCAGTATTCTGTTTATAGATCTTGGGAAGACGGAATAAAATAACTTTCCATACAAAAGCCAAAGCAAAAGTCTTCGAAAGATGATCTAAGAAATAAAATATTTAATTCATCATTGACCTCTATCTAAACCATACTGGACTACTCGATAATTTCCAGTCTAATAAAGTTTTCAGCTCTAAGCTTTTACGCTTGTTATCGCACTGCGACCCGTTTATATATTTTTGAAGGAACGTCAACGTTCCCAATGGAGAAAACAGAGTCGACCTTCCTCTGGACCCACGCTGGTCCTGGTCGGGCCACACTCGGTTTCCGATCGTCGGGCCGACAACCCCAAAGGCAGCAAAAACCTTCCAGAAAAACGGTCATTTTGGCCGGCGTCGGCCCGACCAATTCCAGCCCAAACCCCGACCATTTCGCGACAGTCACAGTCGGGCACCAGGCGTTTGGCGCCAGAGGCACAGCTAAGACGGTCCCCGCATATGACTATAAGAAACGTGTTTAGTTGGTCAAAACAAATCATGAATGCTGTTTATTGGTATACACACAGTTTCATTTTATCCGATGGTCTCATCATGATTTACGGTGTTAATTTTCCAACTGTAAATAATCCCAGTGGTTGCTGTGGGGATCGAACACAGGAACTTTCTGCACTTCTCGTTGGTAGCTCGTCGTCTTATCCACTCATTCATGGATCCACGTTGTAAGTTTGCTCCTCTTCTACGGTATCTGTATTAACAATCAGTCTAGAATGGAGTTGCTATGCGTTGTACACCATCATGTACAAATAAAAATAAAGAATACTTTCCTTTTTTCTTTCTTGTGTGCAGTTTTTCTTCTTTAACACCTTGATCATCGCTGCACTATTAAATTTGTATTTCTCAATAAGTGTAATATATCTTCTTAGAAAACACACATAAAGCGAAATCTATATCATAGATTAACGCCCTATTAACGAAATTAAGTGTTCGTTGAAATATAGTTTAAAGTTAAATGTTTCCAACATGCAAACGAGAACATGAAAAGTGTAGTTAATTTCATTCTATTTGCTTGCTTTGTATTTTCTTATATTTTCCTCTACAGATTTCTGTAATAAGACGAATGAAATTAAAAGATAAATATGTTTTAATGTAATAAGCATATTTTAATATTAGAGAGTTACAGCCCTCGGCCAGAATTCGGCCCATACAAATTCTGCCGCCCACATTTCAACCGTCGGTGTAGAGTCGGGTTCAAAACAGGTGCCGAGTGAAGCCCGACGATCCTAACTGACATTTGCAATTGATTTTCTAACTTCTATAATGAAGAAATTAATGAATATTGTAGATGTATCGTGACTATCACTGATTTTAATTGCAATTGTTTTCTGATGACTGTTTCAGATAGTTGGTGGACCGCCTTCTTCTTGACTATTCTTGCCATCATATTTCCGCCTTGTTAGGATATGGTCGGCAATTTCCTCAGTTCCGACTAAATCCCAACCCGATAGTCGGAACAATCTTTTCAACCCTTTTGCCAACCATTTTCACAAAATGTACTGGTGTGGTTGGTACACTGCAAGGATCAGTTTAAGCTAGTTAGATCACTCCTAGCTTCGTTCTTTAGGCCGCTGTAACAACAGGATTTTTTTGCCTAACGCGTCCATTTGGCGTCGGGCCGCAGATGGACCGCCTTTAAATGCGTCTTTTTACACAATGTCACATCTCTGACGCCGGGCCGATGGCGGCAAAAAGGGACCGTCGGGGTTGGGGCGCATTTTCTGCACTGGGTTATTTATAATGCGTGCTAGGCCTATTAGGTTTATGCACAGTGCCGTACCTGCAAAACTCAAGAAATAAGACAAATAAGAACACTAAAGCGTAAGAATCTGAGTTAGAACTGACAGTTTTGGCCATTTTGGATTATATCTAAAATAGACGAACGTTTGCTCTGGCGTCTATATTTAGATACTAATCGAGCACTCCAATCGTTTCCTACAGTTCAATGTAATTTTTCACAAGTAAGTATGTTACAACCTTTTTGATGTCGGCACCAAGAATTAGAGGATTCACTTATAGCTATCTCATGCTCAACAAAAGAATAATAAAAACACAACAACTGAGCATCGACTAAGGCGACTGACCTGCTTGGTTGGCACACAGTTACAGAACTAGCTGGCATTGTCTTTCTAAAATGTTTTTGCTTGAAGTAAGTGCGGATACTGGACGAGACAGCCGCGACGTCAGGCTACATGTTCTCGGTGAAAGGGAAGATCCTTCTAATAAAACGATTCCGTGCATTTTCACACGGTGACCGCTATCGAGTACTTTCGCACGATCCTGTTTATGGGGTTAATCGTTCTGCAGGTGTCATGCATTTTCACACGGTCCACCTGTCAATCACGTGATTCATCCTGAAACCGCTTTCACTGTAGGGGGAGGGAGGAAACAGAACAAATGTGAACTAAGTAAGAACAGAAGAAGAATAACCACAAATTAAAATAAATAAAGAATAAATTAAGCAGCTTATAGGAGAATTCAGTCATGAAGTTCAAAAATCGAAGAAAAAACGTACCTTCATACTTCTGTACATCGTCAATTCTTTTTGTACAGTTTATAGCTCATTATTCCAGGTTTCGGAGAGAGCTCATGCTTCTCAAGCATTTTCCAAGGTCTCCGCCATGTCCTAACTTCTCCAGGACAAATTGCAATCGTTCTTTAAGACGAATGTAAGTTGATTTTCTACGCTTCTCCGGATTGCAATCAAAGCCCTGTCTCGCAAAAGCATGAAAACAAGACGTCGCATCTGCTTTTAGTACACTCACAAGCTTCAAGATATGTGGTGTACTCTTAGATATGCTGCGGTTTAACTTATTATGCCAACCCTCCACTGGGTTGTTTGTTCTGTGCCTTTGACCACTGCAGTTTCGTATTTCTCTTGGAATGTTTGGATTGTCCATCCATTGTTCAATGAAATAATCCTTGAACTCTTCGATTTTCTGGCCTGATGGACAGTCCTGCATGACGATGAGCCAACCTTCATCGATCCTGCTTGATGGTATTAACGCTAATGCACTACACATACGAACATGATTGCGTACATCGTCATTGTGGAGGGTTTCTTCGACGAGACCTCCAGATGCTCTGGTTGAAATGGTAATGGCAGCCCGAAACCTGTGAATTAGGAAACACCGCACGCAATGCATTGATTGTAGCAAGCTCAAAATCAATTTTCAGTACTCGAGGTTCGTTCTGGCCAGATCACATTTTAAGAAATGTAAACAGTTGCTTGTATGTTCGTTCCGTGTTATCTGGCAGCATGCATACAATACTGGTATAACCAACGTCTTATCATGTGTGCTTCCTATATCTGCATGTATGGTGTACAATTGGGAGTAGTACTTGCAATAACTCTTAAACGTTCCGTCAAAAAGCCATTGCTCGCTATCCCTCTGTGCTGGTTTCAAACCCTCGTAACCAAAAACACAGAATTCGTCCGTCTTCTTCCAGTGCGTCGTACTGTAGAAACGAGGTACCATCTTCAAGCCGAATTATATCATCGGGAAAACAGATGTATCTAGGAGTCTTGATGTATGTCGAGGGCTTTCCTTCTAACACCATTTAAATCCCATTTCTTCTGATTATACGATGATACGGAGGTTACTGGATCCAGACCTTGATTATTTGGAACAGACATTTCTTCTTTGAAGATAGCAGACACTGGTGTAAGGATCTCGTCTCTTGATCTCTTCTTCCAGTTTGAGACTCGCTTTTGTATCTCGCAAATTGCAACGTCAGGTATACACTGGTGATCTCTTTCCACAACTGACATTTCACCTTCGGTCTTGGGCAGATTGAACCTGCCATGACAATTTACCCTCTGTCTGTTGATGCATAACTAAAATAATACAAAACAAAATATTAGAGAACAACAATTCTTTCCGACCTATGAACGATGATGGCTATGCATTTATCAATCAAATATTGTAATAAACTTCTTCAATATTATCAGGCACACAATTGTCAGATTTGTTTCATTAATTGTAGCTAATATTCTTGTCACCTATTAACCCTTTGCACGTGCTACCAGAATGAGTAATTTTGAGTGTTTACAAATTCTCCCCTTGCATCGTAAATATCTGGGATACATCGAAGCTACGCATATATGTTGTTAGGAATAACCAAATGCACAATTAGATAAAAAATGATCAACGTGCGATAACATGGGGGTTCGGGGGCTTCTGCGCTCCCACCAAAAACACGATTTTCAACTTTATTTGTTAATTTATCCTATATTTGTGGATAAAGTGGTATAAATCATGCATCAATTTATTGCTACGGCTTCTGCGCGTAAAATACTTTTTGAATCATTGAGTTAGGTTCCATAGTTGTGACGCTATATCGAAAAATTGAAAACATGCAAAACGCTCAAATGAAATACCTCTGATTGTCCCGTACGGAATTTGCAATGGCTGAACAGTTCACACATAATTTGACTCACATACTTAAATAGCTACTTTGATCTGCAGCTTTTTTATATGAATCATGTCATATACAAAAGCTTTTTTATGACTAATAGGCCAACGGCGAAAATTAACTCAATTAATTGTAAAGAAACTTAATTCAAAAGTAATTAACTTACAAGTATACAACTCAACTCTGTAATGACGCAACATCAAATCTCATAAAGCCGTATAGATTCAAA
Source organism: Lepisma saccharinum (assembly GCA_022664845.1). Classification (NCBI taxonomy): domain Eukaryota; kingdom Metazoa; phylum Arthropoda; class Insecta; order Zygentoma; family Lepismatidae; genus Lepisma; species Lepisma saccharinum. The sequence goes on from JAGDQP010002546.1 coordinate 88,863, forward strand.
AGTGAAATTTCGTATTTAAAAAACGTTCCTATTTTTAATTGAAGAAATATTCTGTTAATCTTTCTGGTTATACTCCCGGTCAAATTGTTTCGTATGAATGTTTAGTTTTTAGAAATAAAAATTGAGATTTTCATTGCGTACCCTATACAGACCAAGAATATTGTATATGTATCTATTTATAAATGAAAAAAAACTACTCTTCTTTTAAATAATACAAGCATAATAGGCTTAGCAATCACTGATTGGTTAGATCTATGGCTCAAGTATACCTTGCTTTTGAATTTCTGTGAGTTAGGCTTCCTTGACACGGAATCATTTCTTCTACTGTTAACCGCAGAATTTTTTGTAGCATATATTCCATAAAATCGTTATAGAATATACCATGGCATCTTACCTTGTTGAACGTCTGATCTATTAATATGGTAGCGTAGTATAAATATCTCCGTGTCAAGGTGGCCATGTGTTTTTAAACGTACCAATTAAGCCTTAGAAAACTTTGCTCTTGGTATATTCGAAATAACCAATGAGCGATTGGCAGGCATATTATGTATTCATTATTTGAAAAGAAATGTATTAATTTAGGGGTACCATCTGACTTTACTATTCGATATGTTATAAACCGGTCATGCACCGTATATTGTAAAAATCGTCTGTATTTCACCAACCATTCTGATTAAGTTGCGGGCACGATTACGAAGCTGGAGCCCCGGAATAAGAGTTTAACGGCGAGTTACCAAGGAGTAATCGTGTCAGTATATCTAATATACTAATTTCCGTGTTTCTATTTAAAGGTACAACTTGGTCTCAGGAGATGGTGTGGATGATCGCCAATGACTTGGATTACGAAGAAGCCAAAAAGAGCCTTTACAATACAAGATTTCCTTCCCTGGAGTAAGTATAGGGTTCTGCCATAGAACAATAAATGTTGCTCAGCATAGTGTGGATACTATAAGAAACACTGATCTGTTTGTAACGATATTGGAATACTCGATTAGTACCTAAAGCCAGACATCGGATGAAGCTTTTAAGCTAGTTAGCCCATTTCTGGAATAATCCAAAATGATGAGACTTTCAGTTCCAACTTACATTTTACGTTTGTTATTGCTGTGCGGTTTTTCTTAACATTTTACAAAATTCACGTAAACGGCTACAGTGAAAAGTCAGGTTAGATTGTTTCCTAGTATTTTCACATAGTACGAGACACACGTCGACCACAATAGTAAAGACGGTCGTAAGACAACGTTTGAAATGGCTACATCCTATCAGGGATAATGAAAGGAAAACAACCAAACCTGACCTTCCTAACCTCCACTAATCGTTCCTATCATACTTATTATAATAGATGTAACTAATAATATAAGATTGGTTCTGACAGCAAAAGTAAAGAAAAAAAATGAATTTGTCATATTACAATTACGACAGTACTTACTATTATGATCCGACGCTATATGAGGCTTCATAGGAACAAATATTTGGCAGTGGTGCCAACTACTAGTCTCAATAGAGTAGTGTCTAAACATAGAATGCCCTACTAAGGCGAGGCCATTCTCGCACAGGTACGGTACATTACTCCTTAAACAGTAGATATTACTCCGGAGCAGCTGCATTTTGTTGCCAATTTAGTGTATTGTTAGCATGTCGGAAAGCTAATCCAGATCGAACCCTGGTAAGGTTTTTTATATATATTTTTTTCTTTAAGAAAAATAACTTTTTAATTTTTTTTAGCTGTATAGACACATTAGGAAATTTAATAAAATTAGTGACCAAGGGCACTTGGAGGTTAGGTAAGTCAGGTACGGTGTTTTTTTTTACGCTTTCGAAAATAGGACTTTCGTTGTTTAGACGCTAGTCTCAATAATACTAATTACTGGAACACGTCTTTAGATCGGTAATATTAACCAAGAGCTAGTAATTTCCAGATTGGATTGAATTGAATTTATTCTAAAACCTTTAGGAAACTATGGATCAGGCCGTATGGATGATAATGGGATGAATTGGTGGAATGAAGAAAGTGGGAGGAAACGGGAGCACCTCGAGAAAACCCACGCACACGGTGTTTGTCCACCACAAGGCCCAGATGTCATGAGCAGGGATCGATCCGACGACCCCTAGCACCAGAGATGACCGCTCAACCAACTGAGCCACTGCGGCCAAAGTCATTTCCAGATAAAAGAATATATTTTTGTCTGCTACAACTTCTGTGCTAACGGAAGAAAAGTCACAGATTTCCTTGATTTTTAAACTGATGTTAGATCTGAAATGATATATCTACTCAAAAACGTCTAGGCAACGAAAGTGCCAATAACTGGACATGAAAAGTGCCAAGTACTGGTTAGAGTTTGCCAACTATCGATCATTTTGCTGTTTTGAAGAAAAGTAAATAAATAAATAAAAGATACATATAGGCCTACAATTAATTTCAGAAATCATCTAGGAGCTTAAAGTTAGCCATAAACAGAGAAATGAAGCCTGAGTAGATCAGCACTTCAAGTTTCAAAACAAAGATGTCTCAAAGTATCAATAATGCCTTGTTTAGATTACTAACATTTTACGATGGTGAAACTTGTGGGTAAAACCATCGAGCTCTACCTAAACTATACTGTAGTGACTACTTAATGTTGAAAGATAGACGCCAGAGCAAATATTTAAACTCGTTTGTCCACTTCCAGTCTAATCCAATGTAGAGCAAATTTTCAGTTCTAACTCAGTTTTATACGCTTGATATCGCTGTGTGGCCCGTTTTTTGATTTGAGTCTTAATTCGTGAGTTATTCATGTAAGAGTATATGGTAATCTGCACCCAAAAGAAAATACTGCAAATAATATTTAGGTTTTTAGCAAGAATTAAGATATAAATTAAAAAACGGGCCACACAGCGATATTAAGCGTAAAAAACTGAGTTAGAATCGAAAATTTGGTCCATATTGGTTATTTTTTAGACTAGAAGTGGACAAACGAGATTAAGTTTCCTCTCCGCTCTCTAGCTTCACATATTCATGAAATTTTCAATGGCTGCAGTCAGTCCAGTATCGTATTAATGGAGGTCGATGGGTAAAACTAACTTGCGTTCATTCTACCGAACTTAACTTGGTTATCGTGCTTGTACTACCACCTTCTGTAAAGAAACAGGTTGAGGTTTCCGTGCTTGAGTAAAGAAACTGCTTGTTACACAGGAGAGGATTAAATTATAAAAAATGAACACAAATAAATTGATGTAGCGTCAAATTTTGTAGATTAGTTCTGCCATCATTCTTTTATAATTTAAAAGTAGTACGCACCACTATTATACTATATATTTCGATAAAAAAAGAAATAAACTCACGAAGTGATTCGTGCCTAATAACTAACCTGCGTTTAGACAGTCGTTTTTTACTAACGTTACAAGATAACCGCCGTAAGTTGACGCTAGTTAAATTTGAAACCCGCGTTAACGGTAAATACTGTTTACATTACTAAAATGAACTCGGGTTAACGTTAACCATGATAAAATGTTAGTAATGTAAACAAGTCATAACTGGAATTTTTACTCTACGCATTTTCAACATGGGTTAGAAAGTCAGATTAGATTTTCGTTATAGAGGTTTTCTTTCACTCAGTCCCTGTGCTGACGTCAGTTTATCAATATTTCTTGTTCTAAGACGGTCGTCTTTGTACAGCGTACTGAAAAATGACTGACCGTAAACTAAGCTTGATAAAAGTTATAATTTTCTTTTTTTTTCTTTCTCATTTTTTTTTACAGGTTGTCACCATATTAGGGAGTCGTTTTTTGAGCATATTAAGAATGATCCTTCTGTACCTGAAGATTACAAGGTGAATAGCTTGGACCAAGTTGAGAAAATGCCATCCCCACGATTCATCAAATCACATCTTCCAATGGAGTTGCTCCCTAAACAGCTTTGGGAGAAGAAACCAAAGGTACGGTATGAGCTAAAAAGAGTGTGACTCATTGAAGTCTATTTAGCGATACTGGAATTCTCGATTCGTGTCTGAAGCCAGGCACTTGACCAATTATAGATTAATCCAAAATGAACAAAACTTTCAATTTTAGCTCAGTAGTTTACGTTTGTTGTCGTTGTGCATTCCGTGTTTGATTGGTATCTTCTTGCAAAAATGCGGTGAGCGTTTGTATGAAAAGCCAACCTAACAGAGAACTTTGAAGTCTTGTGGTAACGGAAGAGAAAACATCCGGTACTTCAACACAGTGTAATTTTTACTTTTAGTTTGCTAAAATAATTAAAATAAAATCATGTAACTTTTTCAATCACCTTTTAAAGCATCAAATTGTCGATTTAGAGTATCTCTATTGGTTAGAAACATCGAACTACAACACAATTTATTAAATAAAAATGAACATATTATAGCTTGTAACTGACTAACAGATGAAAGAAATGTAGACTGAACAGTGAGTTCCATTCAAATACGAACTGAAGTAGATTCATATACACCCGGGTAGAAGTTTATTTTGAAATTTGAACATTTTCCAATTATTCTCAAAACTCTCGACCGTATTCAGAACAGGGGCGGATCTAAGATTTTCTGGAGGTGGGGGTGCATAAGGACTGAATAATAGCCCAAGAATATTTTCGATTTTTTTGCTAAATCAACATTTAAAGCATAAATTTATCATATTTACTTGCTTATTGGTAAGTTTTATTATGCAGAGGAGTAAATACATTTTGTGTCCCCTGCAAGAAAATACCCTAGACCGTAGGTCGATTCAGCCCTTTCAGATGTTAGGCTGAAGGCGCCCCCTCATTGTGGGGTTTTACGCCATAGCAGTTACTCCTCTGAAAGAATATGAACCTGGTGGTCCTGAAAGTTTATATTTTATAGACAAATTAGATATGTACACAATCAACTCGAAGTTTTCTCTGTGGTAAATTATTGAAATAATGTTATAAAAACATAATCATTTTTCTTGAGGGAGGTTCGCGCCCCTCTCCGGATCCGCCACTGATTCAGTCAAATCTTTTTGGCTGAGTAGCGCTGTACTAACGAGTAAGTAACAACGCGAATTGTTTGTTAGTCTCACTTAAGTATAGCGCTCGTTACTCCAAGAAAAGCTTCTGAATGCAGCTGAGAGTTTAGTTAGAGGATGCTTTTATGAAATAAGAAATTTTGTTTAACTTAAAATGGCGGACACTATTACCTTGATCCTTGTAATGAAAAACTATTGGTAAGTTTTAAAGAGAAAAACCAATATATTACTTAAGTTCAGTAAGTGAGAGAGTTGTTAGTATTAAATGTGTGACATAAAAATTGAAAAGAAAAAAAATAACCAACATATTTTTTCTCTTTTCGCTTTTGTTTAGATAATCTACGTAGCACGGAATGCAAAGGATACAGCCGTATCATATTATCATCATTATTGTCATCTCAAAAGATACACCGGCACCTTTCAAGATATTGTGGAAGGATTCCTGGAGGATTTGTGTAAGACTATTTTATACTTAGTATGGAATAGTATAAACAAACCAACGTTCGTATTCCTCGATCTTTATTAGTATTCATATATGTCGTCATAAAGTGAAGCTAGTATGTAGTCATTATAAGAACCAAATTGAGATTCAAAGTAATTGCCATATCAACTCCAAGCATTCTTGTTAAACATAAACAATCGTAACCATTGTCATACTAAAATACATATTATTCAATTAAACTACCTAACAATCACCCCTCTTCTTGGTAAACCCAAGATCAGCTTCTAATTCAAAAGCATTTGATCTTCCATGACTAATCTTATGCCTCTATCCAATCAACAATTACAATCAATCATTATTTAAGTTTCATTGTCATCTAATCAATCACCATCATCTGAATTGGTATTTGTAATCATCATCATTAAATCCGGTTTCATTTGCGATTACCCTTTGGATTGACCTCAAGACCCTTTATTTTCCAACGTTTTATGGACAATAAGTTACCCCAATTTAATTTTGCACATGCACTCTTAGACGACGTCATAATTGGCGGTAAAGACATTCGTGATTGTTATGAAAAACTCAGGTACTAAAACGATTTCGAGATTTGAACATTAAAGTAAAATGATCTAAATGCCAATTTTTCTCAAAAGTGGAATATCTGGGCAATACAATATCGACTCAAGGAGTTATGCCAACACAGAAATATTTAGAAGCTATTCAAAAATACCCAGCACCAAGGAACGTCAGGCAATTAAAATAATTTTTGAGTATGATTAATTTTTTATCATAAACACGTACCACATCTAGCATTACACCAACATGATTTCAATAACTTACTTCGCATGATTTGAATAGTTTACTTGGGATGCATAGTTTCCCAGATACTATTTAAACCTAACCCAATCTGATTTGATACCATTATGTTTTCATATCGTAGAACATAATTAATCGCATGATTTTAAGTTAAGCCTTGCGCATTTTATAATTAAGTTTGCAAATCTAAATTCTGTAGCCCTATAATGAATAGGTTGAGCACTTCCGCTTCAAGATTCTCGGTAAAATCACAACTTATAGCTTGCGTTTTGAGCTTGCCTCCGTAATCTTTAAGTAACCTGCCCATTGCTCTGTCTAATGCGATAAATATATATCGTTCTCTTTTAACCGTATCTTGTGAAATTCCATTGTTTACAAGTACCCACCAAGTACTGGTTTTTGTCTTAAAAAAGTAGAAAATAATCAAAATCTGAAATATGTCTTTTAAAGCCATTCTTATAAACAAGTTCATATTTGTATCACTTAAACGAAATGCTGTCCTTTGAAGTTTATTTACTCAAAACCATCTCGTTCGCCAAATATTACTAATTGATTTGATCAGTGTAAATGACAGGTTTGATTCTGGCCTACTGCATGATTAGCGATTTCCAAAGTACAAATATGTGTAGCTACTATACTTCGATATATTACACATCAAATTCTGAACATTTGTAATTATCTCTATTAACAAGTAAGCAGAGCCACGTCGACATACTAAATATTTGTCCAATATCAAAATCTGATCCATGAGCAGAAATGTAGGTAGCGCTGAATCCCTATATTACATATACTTAACCACAATTGATACGAACGCCCATTCAAAATAGCTATATGTGAGTTGATTTGAAGTTTGTTTGTTTATTTTACTGCAGGTCAATATTTAAGACCTATGGCGATACTCATTGAAATAATCACAAATGTTAATATATTGATCATATCTACCGTTATTTTGTAAAGAAAATTCAGTCATAGGTCCACTTTTCAGATATTTCCACACTACATCCACATTGCACTTATAAGGCTAAAATAGCGTATAATTTTGATGAAATGTAGAAAAACCATAGATGTATGAAGCCGTTGATGTTATTATTCACTAATTATTGTTAATTCTCATGTAGAAGATCCAAAAGACTTGATATTTTGATAAAAATACACTAGAAATTTCAGAGCCATAGTATGAAGTTCCTTCCATAATTCTAAAGTAAAAGAACAGCTTCGAATTTCGTTAGTCTTTTGTCAAACAAGATTAATCAAAAGTTTTGGTTTGAAACACATTATTAAAATTCAAATGCGTTGATATTTCACAACGGAAACGTTTCCTAGAACAACTTATAAAAGCGTCCAAAATCAGTGTATGTGAGTTTTTTCTTGTTTTTCAAATAACTTATTGAAACAAGTAAAATGGAGACCGGAAAACCCGACAGTGATCCTGTCCCTTCACATGAAAGTGATGTGATTTAAGAACAATGGATGCACAGTGAGTCTAAACAAAAAGTGAAAGATACATTTTTGTGAAAGACTCCTCCTTGAAAATAATCTCATAGCATCAGAACCCTCTCCATCAATCAGCGAAGAAACCATGCTAATAGGGGAATACGTTGGAAATGCTCACCGAAAAGAACCCTTATCGTTGATGAGGAACTGATTGGTATTAATAAAATCGACGGAAGTGGAGCCTACGAGAACTCCATATGACCTGCGCTGAATACTTCAAACCGGTTTTCTCGGCAACGGCGAAGAAGCGCATCTTACAAGTAAACAAACCTAGCGATGCTTCAAAACGCTTTTTCGACTAAACTTGCTAGAGGAGTAGTGTACATCAGGAAGTCACCAGAAAGCATATTGCTTTCGTCCATACAGACCATAGCGTTAGGAATATAAATAGAGGGAACCTTAGACTGTTTTGTTGGAGAGAGGAATGAAGCCAAGAGACGGAAGGGACGAGGCATTTCGGCCATATTAAGTGGCCCCATATTTAGAGACCCTCTTTTCCGAGTATTTCCTCTCTGAGGTGCACTCATCATGCTATCGGAAAAGGCAATCCTCACAGTACTCGGTATAGACGGACTCTAATGGGGCCACACAAGATGGCTGTCGATGAACCGTAATTTGGCTCCATGTGACGTCATTTATGTTCTCTCTATTTTCTTCCTAACTGTATGATAAAAACAGAAGCAGTGGCCAAAGTTTAGTTCTTAAGAATAAGCATTTATAGTGTGATCTTAGTAGGAAAAAACACGTTTATTTATAAAATGTTTGTAATAAAGGAAAGCAAATATACATGAATGGATATTGCGTAAAGCGCTATCTTTCATAGGGTACGTTAGTCATGGCCGCCATATTAAAGACAATCATCTTGAATCTTGCTCGATAGGTCATGTAACATATGAATCGGGGCTAGAATTTTACCAGAAATAGATTGCTGAAGTCAGATTTGCCATAAAGTTATGAGTACTGTGTAGATGGTTCCCAATATTTATTACCTGTGCATTCGGTTTTTATTTCTTACATTGTTTCAAAAGTAAAAAAGTATTTCTGGACTTTTCAATCAACAATTCTGGACTTTTCGATCTGTCACATCTCATAATGTGTACTTAGTTATTGAGCAGCACAAGAATGTCGGCCCGATAACACGGATATCGATCATGGTTTGCATTATGGATTAATATCGATTTGTTGTACTTCAACTTCAACATTAACACTATTCTGATTTTAGGATCTGCCAGCAGTGATTCGACGCACAGCAACATTCCTTGGAAAGACCCTCACGGACGAGCAGCTTGAAAAGTTGGCTCAACATCTCAGCTTCGAGAACATGAAGAATAATCCAGCTGTTAACTGGGCGGAATTCTTTGGTGTGTCACAGGACAACTCCGAGAAAAGATTTTTTCGCAAAGGAACAGTGGGTGACTGGAAGAATAGTTTGTCTTCGGAAGATGTTACGAAATTTGACAAGAAGAATTACGAGAAAATGAATAGCCTAGGTTTGAAATTTTATGAAAACTTGTGAACTACTCTCTTCGGAAATATTTCCTGTGTTGTGAAAGTATCCATCAGTATTGCACAAGCAATTAGCGCAGCAATTCAAAATATTATGACATTTTGCTCTGATGCATTTGTATCAATGTGGTTGGAGCAAATAATCGACTATATCCCCATTGTAATGTCCTTTTCAATGTATTCATTAATAAAGAGTCAAGTACACAGATTCGCTCAGTGTTGTTCAAAGCCTCGAAAATATGTATTCTAAGCATCCGCTGATGCAAGATATCACTCTAAGACACACACTATCTGCTCTGCGGGTGGTGAGGTTGTCTTATCGTGGATACCAAGTCATGTTGGTATCCATGGTAATGAATTGGCAGACGAAGCTGCTCGTTAGGCCTCTTTAGGAGCTAACATTGATATTCAACACGTCCCATTTCAGGACATGTTGATATATTAAAGACAGGTTACACAGAATGAATGACAGCGACGATGGGATGACGTTTATTTTAATAAATTGAAAGCAATTAAGGTAACTGTTGCTCCATGGAAATCATCTTGCCGAGATAGTAGGCGTGAAGAAGTCCTATTTTTATGTCGTCTACGCATAGGGCAGAGTCGCATGACTCATGGATAACTATTGCGACGTTTGGATCCTGCGCATTGTAGTGAATTCAATGGAATTTTAAGTATTCGTCACGTCCTTTTAGATTGTCCAGGATATAATCATCTCAGACAACGTTATAACATCCCCAATGATATGGCGTCATTGCTAGGGGATGAACCAGATATGATGCGGAGAGTTTTTATGTGTTTTCGGTAGACAGGTTTATCTCCGTCGATTTTAGATGATTATGTCCCATAGCTGTTAAGTTTTTTTGTAGTATTATTGTTTTCTTTTGTGAAGGCCCATTTACAGCCTGCACGTTTTTAACTTGTTATGCTAAAGACTCTATACATCTTTAGTTTTTATTAATCGTTATACTGGCTATTTTACACCAGTAAGTTTTTTTCTGGAGACCTGTTACACCTTCAACTTTTATATGCTTTTAATCTTTTAATCAATTAACAGCTAGGTATTGACGTGACAAAGATAAGGGGCTTCCCCCGTATCGGGACGGGCGTAAGCCATAGTCCTGTTACCGTCCATACAATTCATTTTAGTTATCTATCTATCTGTTGATCTTATCTCGTCCTTGCGAGAAAATAATAACTGAATCTTACTGTAGTGTCCATAGTATACAAACATTCCTGTCCTCCAGCCTACTCGTCAGATGGCAGAAGTCTAAGATCACGTGATACCGCCGAGCAATATCTTTGGCGGGAAATTATTAATAATCATTGACTAAGATATCAATGAAATTTTCGACCACAAAAGTCGTTATGTTTCATAAAAAATGTTTAATAAATTTAATATTGTTTACATTCTATATTGGTCTTTTTAATTTAGAAATAGATTGCTCTTTATCACATCTTTGCCTTCTAAACTTACTTCCAAGGTAATTACAAGTTCTTCTTCTTCTTCTTCGCTCAGTTACCCAGATAAAGAATGATGGTTTGTTGGTTGGAAATAAGGATGCTCTAGTAAAGAATTTGCTTGTAGCTATCTCAAGCGCAGAGAAAGAATGTAGCTAAAGAACAACTGTGCATCGATCAAGGCGGAGTACCTGATTGGTTAGCGAACCACTAGAGAGCTTGTTGCCATGTTTGTTAGCTAAAAACCATGTTTTTGATTGTAGTAAATGGGCTAGTTGGACGTGATTATGCTGTGACGTTTCGCTTCATATTCTTGACAAAATCGCGTATCCTCTATTAGAATATCCTTGGTTAGAAACTGAAAACAACAACTCTAGCCGCAACTGTCGCTACTATCGAGGTATACTTGAGAACTTCTGGCAATTACTTATTATTTTCTTTGGTTGGTACTCATCCAGAGAAACTCGTCCTAGCCACTACACACACAATTATACCTCAAAAGATAATTAATAATGGAAAATACATTTTATTTGTAACTATCCACTGATGTAGTATCATGTGCCGCCATACCATTTTAGATTGATTACGGTACCTTAGCGATATAAAAAAAATATATATGAAAATCATGTAGTTCGTTGAATGTGAAAATCATGTTGTGTAGTTTCCTGAATATGTAGTTTGTTGATTCTTCAATACTTATTAACGTATACACATTGTAAGTTACGTAATATGTTTCCTCAATTCTTAGAATCGTGTACCTCAATTAAATATTATTAGGTTTTAGTCCTCTGCTGACAACATTTATATTTTCTTTTTCATTTTTTTTTATTTCAGTCGATTCCTGTTATTCATGTAATAGTATACGGTACTTTGCATATACGTAATAGAAAATACTGCAAATAATATTTACATTTTTTGCAAGAATTAATATATAAATAAAAACAGACCGCATAGCGATATCAAACATAAAAACCAGTTTTAGAACCGAAAATTTGGATCATATTGGTTTAGATTGGAAGTGGACAGACGAGAATTTCAATCCCCCTGGGAGCCACCCACTCTTGGGGGTTATTCATAAATATGGCCCTAGTGTTCTCTCCTCTCCCTGGCTTCTTATATTCATGATATTTTTTATGACAGTAGTCAGTTCAGTATCGTTTTTAGATAGAGCTCATTGGTTGTGTCAGATGTGACGTCATTGACTCAACCAGGGATATTAGAATTAGATAGGTTAAAATTGAATTACTTGCATTCGAGCATAATAATGTTAGTCTGCCATCTTGGTATGTACAACCAGAACTTAAAAGAGTGGGAAAGACTTAAAATTAAAGTGATCAGCTTATAAAACTGAGGTTTTACTCTTTTTTGTGCTGTTTCATTAATCGTATACGTAAAGTTACGAAAAATAGGAGTCTCGTAAATTCTGGCTGTGCCCACCAAGATGGGAGCCTAGTAGTAGAAGACACACTTTTTGTTGATTTGACGTGGCAACACCGCACAGGTCAATGAAGAAATATGGCAACATGGCAGGTCAAAGTCCAGGTCATCTTATCTCTTATCAGTTACATGTGATAAAGATTAGAATATATAGAGGGCAGTGTTGTTGCATATAACATAAGTAGCGTGGAGCTTTAGTCATGGACAACTATCAGTATAAACGTGAGGTTGAAGAAGACCAAGTTGAGTTATCACTGGAGGATGGGGAGATAGTGGAAACTTTAGCATTACTAGCTAAAGACGTTGAAGAAGAAGAAGAAGAAGAAGAAGAAGAAGGAGGAGGAGGAGGTGATTGTACAATATTCAGTTTATTAAAATCTAGAAGAAATGGGGAAGATCGGCGTTCACCTTCATTATTATCATCATCAATGGTGAAGGAGGAGGAGGAGGAGGAGGATGATATTGAAGAGGTATATTCATGCATAGTTCCAAGGAAGCCGGAGAAGCAGTTGAGAGGGAAGAAGCGTATTTTGGAGAAGGGAAATTATCCTGTGAAGAAAAGATTGTTTTATGGGAAGGACTCATCAGTAGAAGTTGAAGAGAACTCTTCATTAATATCAGGAGGAGAATTACCATTGGTAGTGAGATCAGGACGAGTATTGTTAAAAGCAGTAAGACCATCTATAAAGAAGGTTAATACAGCAACAGCTGTAGAAGCATCACCAGGATCATCAGCCTTGGTGAAATCAGAGCGAGTATTGGTGAAAAAGGTTCCATCATCATCATCAGCAGCAGGAGAAGGTGTAAGTAAAAGAACATTGAAAATTTCCAAGTGCAAATGTAAAAATAAGTGGGTGGATGAAGAATGTATACGAGGTGCATTAATCAAGTGGAATCCTAAATCATATTTAATTTGCGAAGGTTGTTTTAATGAAGAAAACAATCAATCTAGTCATGCGTGTTTAGGTTATATCAAGCCTAAAGATTGGTTAACGGTGAAAAAATAGAAGAACATTTTCGAAAACGGGTGTGGTATTTGCTATTGAAGCCATCTACAACGAATGAATATATGAAATATATAAAGAAGATCATCGTGAAGTGATTAATAATGTTAATGATGAAGTAATCATGAAGAATATGAAATTTGGATTATGGCGTATGGTTAAGATACATATGTCTTCAGTGATTGACATATTACATAAAAAAGATAAAAATGGAAAGAAGGAGTGAGAACATTGTAAGGAAATAAGAAAGAAGTGAAGTGAAAATATGTCTGATTATCAGTGTACATTTTGTGTGGGGGTATATATAACGGAGCGGTGTGTTGTGGAAACCTTTAGGACATATTTAAAGGATAGTCCCATTCGATGTAATGACTGCAAATTAAAGGTTCCTCATAATAACTGTATATATATGTGGAATACAGGAAAAGTGTTATCAAAACATTTGCTGAAAGAAGTAAACGATCATGAACTATTTATGGAGTATTATGAAATTTATAAACGACAGGGTCATGTAAGTATTTCCATGAACACTTTTTTCAAATTTAGTAGAAAATTAGTTCATAATAGTGAATTCATTGCTCAGCTCATACCAGATGTAATACATGAACAATTTTCAGTAGAAAACTCTGTAAGTGTGTCTTCAGATCAGTACATTATTGATGTGCAAGGATTTAAAATCTCTGCGCATGAGTTTATTATGAGAGAATTTTGTATCATAGCTTGTGATGGTAGTCTTTTATTCCAGTGTTTAGTAAAACTTCCATGTGACATTACTGAAGTAGGAGTAGGATATCAAAAACAAGTACAGTGGTTAACCCGGAACTTTCACGGTTTACACTGGGACATAACAAATGGATACAGCGTTTCACATCTTCGTAGAATAATTTTTCAACTATGTTCAAGTAAAGCTACATTTTTTTTGTAAAGGTCTTGAAAAGGTACAGTGGATTAAAAAACTATTTCACTTGGAAACTGTGAATCATATAAGTGAAAAGGAATGTCCTGCTCTGAAAACATTAAATTTGAACACTGGTATCTCTCAGTGTACTTATCATGGCCCTGTTGAGGTGAATGCTTGTGCATTAAGAAACTGTTTTCAATTGCAACATTGGATGAAACATGAGAAACTACAGAATCTTGTAAATACCTTATCAACAATACAGCTGTAAGAAGTATGTGTAAGTTGTTTTATAGATCAGTTTGCTTCATGTTCTTAATAAACATTATACTTACAATTTATTTTCTATATTTTATTTCATATAACCTTAATAATAAT
>JAGDQP010002547.1:0-42881 GCA_022664845.1 Lepisma saccharinum
TTTTATTGTCGTGACCTACTCCTAGCTCAGACGACGTCGAAAATATTTGGGCGGCCATTTTGAATCAAAGATGGCTACTTTTTTTAACATTTTGTATTAATTTCTTAATCTACTCTTGATGATACACCTTTATGCCAAATTTCGTATTTCTAGCTGAAACGGTGTGGAAAATGTTTTGGGGCCCACCATTTTGGATCTAAGATGGCGTTTTTGGATACGTTTTGTAATAATTATTAACTCTCTAGTGATGATGTACCTTCATACCAAATGTCACTTCAGTAGACTAAGCGATTTGGGCTGTGAATTCTATACAACAATTAGTTTGGCGGCCATTTTTTATCCAAGATGGCGACTTTTTGAAAATGTAACATTTTTCTAAACTACTCTTGATACTACACCTCGGTGCCGAATTTGATATCTAGCTCAAACGGTGTGAAAGTTGATTTCTAGCTCCGCCATTTTGGGTTCAATATGGCGTCTTTGGAGACATTTCGTAATATTTCCGTAACCTACTTGTGATAATGTACCACCATACCTAATTTCGTTTCACTAGCTCCAGCGGTTTGGGTATGTATTCTATAAAGCAATGAGTTTCGCGGCCATTTTTAGCCAAGGTGGCGACTTTTGAAAACCTAATATTTTCCTAAACTTCTCTCGATACTACACATTTGTGCCAAATTTGGTATCTCTAGCTCAAACGGCGTGCAAAATGGATTTAAGTTCCCCAATTTTGGATTCAATATGGCGCCTTTGGAGACATTTGGTAATATTTTCGTAACCTACTAGTGATAATGTATCACATTACTAAATTTCGTTTCAGTAGCTCCAGCTGTTTAGGCTGTGTATTAGACGAAATGTTCTGTCCTGTCCTGGCCTCCAAATGTCCTGTGGACGAAAAGTACTTTGGACCAAAAGTCGATTGGTCGAAATGTCTTGTGGACGAAACATCTGTTGGACGAAATGTCTTGTGGACGAAAAATCTGTTGGACGAAATGTCTTGCGGACGAAAAGTTTAAGTGGACGAATTGTCTCTGGACGAAATGTCTGTGGACGAAATATTTGTGGACGAAATGTCGCGTGGACAAAATTTCGTTGGACGAAATGTGGTATCACCTTCATTTCTGGTAGTATGGTGTCTCTGGGGAAAGTCATCCTTGAGAAAATAAAGCATTTTTCCATCATAAGAAATTGGTGAATCAAAGTTTTCCTTTCTTACGAATTCAGTATAAAACAATAGAAGCAGAACTTTTATATGGTTTTTGTTAATGGCTTTCTATTCTTAAAAAGAAAAGAAACAAAAAAAGAATAAAGAAATAAATCATACCTTATTTTTGCTAACATTAATTCGAGACTATTCATTGATCATCTTAAGTAGAGTTAGTCATAGTACCTTATTCAAAGTTCATTCGGCATACTAGTATTATTAGAACCTCAGGTTGAGAACCACTGGTAAACTGACTACAATACATTATTCGAGAGGTGAATGGTAAGTTTCCTGATATATGTAATTTTGTACTTTCTAGGAGAAAGAATAGCAGTCAGTCCATTCGCCAAACTAGTTGGAGTACTATTTCAAAAACAGATATTAAATCTCGATAGTAAAAAGAGCTTTATACTCCAAGACAACGAAATAATTTATTTTATTCATTTTGATATTTCCATGTTTTCGGAGTGTTCTTTAACAAATTATTATGTTTGTGGAAAATATAATATAGTTTATTTAAGCTGTTACGTATGTTGGTCTAAGGGTTGATAGAATTAAAATTTGTGTTCAACCTAATGTGTGCTCATCCGTGGTTTTCTAATTGTCACATGGAAAATGAGCGCTACATTTATGTATATTCAGTTATACCAGTTTTCAGAAAAGGTAAAGATTATTCATAAAAGTGAACAACACTACAGAGTGTATAACGGCTGTTTCCAGAGTTCGAGGAGTCGCTGTGAAATACCTCAACTGCAGTACCTCAACGGCAAGTTCAGTCGCTCCCGACCGAAGAAACTTTTGAGAGTCTCTTCCAGGGATATATCAGATGTGTTGGATCTTTGTAATGAAAGATACTTTACACCAGAAGCGTACCAATAAACGAAGAACACTTACAAGCATACAAACCTTGAACGAGATAAGAGTTCTCCTGACAAATGTTGTATCAGCGAACTGGGCTTTAAACTTGCAAACCCGACGAAGTATATCTGTATACTAAATCGTTCAAAATAAAAGATCTCATGAACAATATGGACATCTTTTACTTCACTAAATCCATAAGCTTCTATATTTTTGTTGAGTTCTCCAATGACAGTATTACAAAATGGAACAACGTTCTCTTTTATGTATGCACGAGCCACGACAAAGATTATGCACTCGTGGACAACACAATTTGTCAGATATATATGTGTATATGAGGGTACACATGAACGACAGTAACTGGATAAGTACAATATTTGGTACAAGCAGAATACACTACCATAAGACGCATAATAAAAAATTAGAGAATTACTGTATTTTCAGAAAAAAATATAAGCAACTTCACGCACAATACACCAATTCGTGGAAATATATTATTGTTACGAAGACGAGACAGTTCTGATTACAGACTGTCATGCACAGCTCAATGACAGTCATGCACAGCTCAATATTTTGGCCAGACGTTTGTATAATTAAACGTCAAATTAAAAAGCACGTTACGACTTATTTCGATAGTATCGTTCAATAAATGGCCGATTTTGTTCGTATAGTTGAACAATAATAATTACTAATTTCCCAGTGAGAAATATGAACTGTCATATACATGCATGATACTTGAACACCCTTCAGTACGACGACAAATAAATCTGCCTGCAGTGACTCTGAATCTTAAAATAATTACCAGTAAATATCTTCACTGCAATGGACGCGTCTTATTACATTTATATTATTTCTTTGATATGCCTTTTAACGATTAACACGTTAATTGTGACGATTGTTGGTACAGAAATTATATTCTGATATAATCTCTGCGTATTTTATTATTTATTATTAAACAAAGTGTTCAAAAATGAATGACACTAGTACGATTAATATGGTACACAACGTACTTTGAATAATTCAGGAATAAGCCATGAACATGTGTTTAACCATTAAACAGAATGAATTTTTATTTACACAATTGCCCTAAAAGCAAAATGTATAGGATTGATAAACTTTATTGACTCTTCACTTTCGTCGTATCCCAGCAACTGATTTTGCTTCAAATAATTAACGACAGAAAACCTTGATGTCATTTCTTATTCATCAAGTGCTGAAATTTCTTACTATTCTGTAAGATACGTATCATGCAACAATACTGCCAGGCTTTCTTTCTGTACTTTGCAAATAATAATGTAACACTGTACGCCAATCGCTAATTCCAAGATAAAAGCAAGAGACGAGACTCCTAAGCCAATCAGAAGCAAAATAAACCCACCTTCCAAATCACTCATTGCTAATGGACGAAGTGGTTCCTCATGAACCATGTCAGATATGAGAGATTTTCGCATATCACTCCGCATTTGTTTTACCCAGATTGGAATTATTCCCGACTCACTTACATATCTTAGATAGTTATTAAATGTGGGAAACCAGAATGCACATTCCACTGTCCAGAAATATTCCTTCATCAAACAGAACTTAAAGTCCAACGTTTCAAGATTCATTAAATCCCAAACCCTAATAATATCAAAAGGATACTCGTATGTTGTTGCAATGAAAGCTAGTTTCCGTTCTTTTCAAAGCAGATCTCTTTTCTCAGAATCATTTAAGAGCACAAAGTTATTGCCTATCTTTTGCAACAGTGGATTAACCAAATTAGCTAATGCCTCATCATAACCTCCATATAGTTCACACCATTTGATTTCGGCATCAACAAACTGTTCCAAAGTGTCAATGAGTTTCTCATATCGAGGAAAAGTTAAAAATGAAACGAGATTGCAGTTGTATGCAGTTATTAATAAAGTAGCTACCATGAGCAACCATATCACCAATTGTCCTATTACAGAGAATTTTGCTTCTACTACTCCGAAACCGGTAATAATACTGATGGAATAGAGAAGAGAGTAATTGTAATCTAAGAATGGATTCCATTTGTATCCAGAGAGAACAACAACAGAAAAGAGAGAAAATAAATAAAGAAGAAAAGAACTGAAGACAACAAACCCAATAACAGACGTCCAGACTTGATAGCTAAGAGGCGAGAAGATTGACCACATATGGTGGATACGTTTAGGAGAAGGTAATAGAAATTTAAATGTAGTCTGTAAATATGGATCCGATATGTAGAAATGAAATCTGAAAACCACATTAGTACTAGGAATTTGTATGTGATACTTCCCGGTGAGTATTTGAAAGTAAGTATTCTCAATGTCATCAGTTTCAATTAACCAAGTGAAGTTGTACTTTTTGGCATACTCGGTGATTACTTTATAATCTAACCCAATGTAGGAAATGTTTCCTACAAATGAGTGACTGTCGTCTTCCGGTATTGCATCTGCTAATAGTTTCTTCCCGCCTAAATCTAACAACCGATTTCTTTTGAGTTTAGTCAAATCCCCTTGAAGAAAGAATTCTGCCCATGCATCTACTTCCTCAAATCCCGTAGCATCTAAATTATTTCCTAAAGTATGAATCAACATCTGATACTCACTACGAGGATCTGAAGAGACGTTTGTGTTTCTTGGAGTTAGGAAGTAAGTGTATGGGTAGAATCTATTCAGGCTGAAATTCAACCAGTCATTCAGAAGGCCATTTGCTGGAGATTGCTGTACAACAATAAATTTTCGGGTTCTTGTTTTAATAATTCTCTTCTGCAAGTTGTGAATAGCTGTGAAGGTGAGACTGACATTTCTTGGTGAGAGCACAAATGTTTCACAGCAACTAGCCATTGCATAATAAAGAAACGGATAGAGATCTTCTGTTCCATTCAATATAAAGTCCGTTGGTGAGTATATTAACTCCTCTTCTACTTCATCCCATATAGATCCCTTTGATGAGTACATTGTCTCAATATTTTCTGTTCCATTCAAAATAGAGCGCTTTCATGAGTATATTAACAGTGGATGCTCTCTCTGGCCCAATTCATTGATCATTCCTTCAGGTAGTTCCAACTCTTCGAAGACCATTGTACAGGTCTTACTATCCCTCCCTAAAGTGAAAATATGTCTTATCGCTGTCACAAATCCGTTACTTGTCTTATCTTTGTTTACATATAATGAGGATAAACTCATTTGAAATACATTTGTGAGCTGAGCAAGTAGAAGTAGAGTGTTCAATATCATGTTTGGATCTGAAAAAGGATAAGAAATACATGTTACTAATTTAATCGAAATGCAAGAGAAATGAGATTAATCATTATTTTATGTATATTTTCAAATAATTCTCGAAAATTATGCAAGGTTTCTATGTTGTATTTTGTGAGCGCTAAATCAATGTTGCAATAAAGAAAGAACATTGATGCTAAACAAATTTCTGTTCGGAATTGAGTTGTGTCGTTCTTAGCGGTAACGAAGCTAATAAATGAAAAGTCAAGAGGGTGGGGGATGAAACTGCAACTGAACTAATTTGGGAAACGAATGAAAAATAAAGTTTCAAATGAAATTAAAACACATTGCCCACATGGAAAATTGTCCAAAAACAGGTGCCTGTAATGCATGTAAAGGGCCTGTACTATATTTCTTGTATGTTAAACGCCTGTTTCGGTAACAGAACAGGCATAAAACATGTGTCAGGTACCTGTAACGAGAGAAAGTACATGCGCTTGTAAATTTCCACAAGCGGGAACACTTGTACATGCAGAAAACAGATCTTGTACATGCACCCTCAACACGTGGATAACATGTAACACATGTATAATGCATGTTTGCGTTGTGTTCCAGACCATGTATTGTACATGTAATAAGAAAGTGTACATGGGCTGTAAAAATGTACAAAACTGTTGAAAACATGTACATGGATAATGCATTTTAAACACATGTAAATTGCATGTTACTGTGAACATGTAAATCGTCTGTTTCGTACATATGTTTTAAGATGTACATTTGATGTACATGCAA
Source organism: Lepisma saccharinum (assembly GCA_022664845.1). Taxonomy (NCBI): domain Eukaryota; kingdom Metazoa; phylum Arthropoda; class Insecta; order Zygentoma; family Lepismatidae; genus Lepisma; species Lepisma saccharinum. Next base: position 6,061 of record JAGDQP010002547.1, read on the forward strand.
TGGTTATAACAGGGAAACTACCATGTTCATGAAAGAAATACATGCAATGTACAGGGCATGAACTGATTGTCAGTACAAATGTAATACATGTGATATGAAAATTCCGTTACATGGAAAAAGCATGATTTATACATGTAAAAGAGTAATGTACATTGCCTGTTAACGCATAGGAAACAATGAAAAACAGGTACATGTTTGATGACTGTTTAGTGTTCTTGAAAAGTTTCGAAAAGTAAATTGCATTAATTATGCATGTCAAAACAAGTCAATGGTATGGAGAGGCTATAATTTTGCTCTTATTGCCACATCTCTCAATGAAGACATACAGAATACACGAACGGAAAAAATACTGAAATAAGTCGCCAGGGTGAATATAGTGCAGCATGTTTTGTGACATTTACATGATAGCATAGGTGAAATGGGTAACCCGCTCAGTGTTTGGACCGGATTACATATGGTCGGGTCAAGCCGGGTTACAGGCTCATCCTGGTTGTAATGCATGTATATCGAAGAGACCGAAATACAATGAAAGTTATAATTGGTGCGCATCATAACTGAATTAATGTTTCCCACCTGTGGAATAGAAATAAACTTTGCCTGTAGAAGGAATTGATACAGGCTTGAAACATGTACTCAAATGTGAATCGCAAATCTACACGTACATACAATTAAAATGAACAATGTTTAGTTTTCTAACTTCACTATTCAAGTGAATGAACAGTATTAAAGTGCATATATACGCAATGAGGATATAGGAATGAAGGTACTATATTGGCAATTTCTGCGCCGCATGGCGGATGGTTAATAACAGGCCAGTGATGTGGTCGATCGTTGAGATGCATGATCGTTTTGGATGTTGTGTTGCCAACACAGGTACTCTAGTACTGATTGTGGTGAAGTTAATGTTATTGAATCACCTGACGTTTTGTTCTCTTTTTTTTATTTCAATTTATTTCTTTTGTTTTCAAACTTCAATTCAAACAAGGTAAGCAACATTGTTCATTTCATTGAGTTATATCTACGCCTCTTGAGTTTGTTATAATGTGCGAATTTTGTATTGCAATACCAACTTAACCTTATCATGACATGACAACACTACGTGCCCATGAATACGAATGCACGGGTGTTGTTGTTTTGTTTCAAGACTGTCAAAGTGTCAATGTACGATAAAGATTCGTTTTTGAAGTTTATATAAAAGTTGTATAAAAGTGCAGTGTAACATCCTGATGGCGTTGAATTTACAGAAGAAAAATATGCGATAGTGTCATGGAAAAACAGCGATACGTATTCTGCGATTGATGTAGCCAAATGTCTTAGACCGAAAGAATGCAAAGTGGGAAGTTTTTAACAATTTTTATCTGGAGTGATGGAAGAACATACCAAGGACATGTTGAATTCATAGGTATGTACACAATGAATTGACGATTTTCTTAAATGTTAAATATGCTTATTTTATTCGTTACTACAGCACTGGGTTCTAACGTTGCTTACATGAAGCGGGCGTGGAACACAGGCCCGCCTCGGTGAATTAAAAGTACTAGAGTTAGGAAAATGACATTTCCGTTTTCATATAGGACTATGAACAGGAAGTTATGTAATCTAGGTATTACTTTAGCAGACGTGATAGATTGCGAACGACGTAAGTGACATGTTAATGCATCAGAATCATGGTAATGTTCCATCCTAGTGACTTTTTTATTTCCATATCACTATCGATGTTTTGTTACAAAAATCGTGGACAGTATGTCGAGTCAGCGATAGCGAACGACGGCTGGTTAGGAAAAACTACGCACCCGGCATTTCACCACTACAAAGCCTACATGACATGAGCTGGCCTACATGACATTTTGTGAAATTTGTCTCTAAGCGAACTGTTTCATCTTGTTCAACTTGTAGATAACGTGTTTTTAAACCTGTATAAAATCGTTTGCATGAAAACCAATTGAGCCACCGCGCCCCACTTTCGTGATCGCTGGCCCATCTTGTAGACAGAGAAAATAATACGTTTACCTGTGGCTTGTGAGCAAGGGTTAGGTTAGATTCCTTTGTTAGTATCTGATAATTGGTCATTTTTTCTGTATAAGGCATCCACTTGCTTTAAGGCTCTCCAGATTCAAGTTACCGGTATTGTAATATGCCTGCTACTTTAGGTTAGGTTAGATTATAGTTAGCACAGACGTTTAGCAGCTGGATGTCCATAACCTAACTCGATAACTGAAATCGAAATGACGTTTTGTATGTTGAATTCACCCAGAAGAGCAGTATCCTACAACCCTGCCTCACTGAAATTGATCTTCAATATATATTTTACGTATAAACATAGACATTTAAAGAGCAAGCCTAGGTTGACTTAGTTATAAGTAGGGTAACTCTTCTAACATGTTACTGATATAATATGTGTTACAAACATTTAGAAATAAGAACGATTCACATGTTAATGCACACGAATAGAAGGTATTCTTGTTTCCGTATATCTTAGTGTGCATCTGACAAAGAATGTTGATTTGGTAAACGAATACCGAGCGGCCCTAGCGCATTCGTAGAGCGTTCGCGTATTAGTCTGGAGGTCCTTGTTTCGATCCCAGAGACCGACCATCCTGACTAAGAGTTTCCTCTCAGTCACAGCAAGCAAATGCCGGGACTACACCCTCAGGATAGGCCATGGCCGAGACCTTCCGTGTTTCTTTCCCTCGCCCAGATTTTGGCCTGAGCCTTAAATGCCTAAAAGCCATATTCAATGGAACTATAATTATCTTTGTCCCGAATTACGCGGCGTGTGGATCTTGTACACTGATCTTGAAGGAATGAATCCGCCAGCTCCCCTGTGAATTTCCAATTTTAACTTCACACCCCCAAACTGAAAATCCTGGCGGAAACCCTGCCTTGGAGTGCAGTTAACCCCAGAAAGAACAGCCCTTATCAAAGCCTCCCTATTCCACAGTTGTGGCAAACCGTTGCATACTGAGATCTGTACAAATCGTAACTTTTACATGGATGCACATTGTAATCCCAGAACCTGGTACAAATCTCTCAGAAACTGCAATGTATAGAGAAATGATTTAGGTGTTGTTCCAAATTAAGGCAGTAGGTAGACGAGCTGATAACTGCATCATTCATATACAATTTTAATTCTTATTTATCCCATTACTTTAGACATACAGTGCAGTCACTTTAGGAAACATTTCTTGAGAAAATCAAAAAAGCATGGAACTTCGTAGATATGTAGCTTTTAGCTACCCGAAAAGCATACTATAAGTCCTCCCCCCACAAAAAAAAATGTGCTACGGAAAAAAAAGATGGAAAAGGGCCGCCAAAATTAGGTTTTTCACTTTTCGCGGAAACTAAGCGTCACATCGGAACAGTATCAAATTAAGATTGTTTAGGATAAAGTTATGAATTTGTTTACTTTTTTTGGCATTTGATCAATCCTATTTCTTCACAGTATTCATTTTTAACTGATCTAAGGAAAGGTAATTACAAAGGAGATTGAAAATTTCATGCACAAGAAACTTCAGTTGATACATTTTTCGATGTGATGCGTACCGCGAAACCTGAAAAAAGAAAAACTGAATTTTGACCACCATTTTCCAAGATTGCGGTCGTAGAACATTTTTTTCGAGGACTTTCAGTATGTTTTAGTTTTGACCGAAAATGTAACTTTTACATTAATTTCATGAACTAGACGTTAATAAATACGCAACATAATTTGTCCATTACCACTACTTCCAGAATGTTGATAAACTGTGTTTTATTGTATATTAGCATAACCATAGCCAATATGAAAACATTATACGTGGTAATGTTTCGTTTTTTGTACTTTTATAGTAGGAACTAAAACCCAGTGTGAAAAAGCAAATACACAGAAAAATAAGATGAACCAGGAGTCAGAGACGGATCCTGGTGATGATAAAGAAAGTACATTACAGAAAGAGTCTGAAGTACAAAGAGAATCATCTGAAACCAATAGTTTGAAGGATTTATTTGAACGTCAATATAGAAGTCAAGTTATACATAACGACAAAAGTGGGAAGAGGAGACGAGAGACGTTAACAGTGGAAGTCAACGAGAATGACGATGTAACCAGTCATACCGATTACGAAAGTGACGCTGTTCCCGACGATGATGATCTTAATTGTGTGTCTCCAGAAACAGAAAGTACATGTCGAAAATGCACTGCCTACGAAGAAAAGATACGGCACTTGGAAGACAAATTGCGTGAAGAAAGATGTGTTGTTTCTCCAGTACAAAAAAAGGAATGTGCATCCAAAAATCAACATGTTCCTGAACTGGAAATTCAGAAAAATGTTAAGAAATTTCTTTTATCATTATTGAACGTCGAGGATGGGAGAGAGAGGAATGTTCTACTGACGAACTGACAGTGGAAAATTCGGTACGTGTATTTTCTCTATACTACATTAATTAAGTCCTGCCTCCTTTATGGCTAGTCAATAGTTATCGCCTCTTTGTCTTTAAGCCACGGTTGACAGAAACCATTTTTTTAAGGCAGGTTAATTTTGTTTAAACCAGGTTTTGTTGGTTTCAACCAGGTTGTTGTTAAAATACTTTGCTTTAGTTATTTCTATTACATATGCATAGGAATGAGTTTATTTCTCCTTAATGTTCTTCAGCACCAGCAGTAGGAGTGTAAATTTTACAGAGAATATCTAATATATCGCGTAAAATTTTAGTGGATTTACAAAAGTATAGGAATGCAGTCGCTAAATTTTGCCAACGTATAACTTATATATTTAAGAAACGTTAACTTTTACTTCGTCTATGAAACAACAAGCATTGAGGGAAGTAGAAAGATATAATGTGGTTTCGGTTCGTTTGTTTAGGCCTAACGCCCTTATTGATTGAACTGCTAAAACGTCCGAAACGGGCTGATAAGGTACTACAGTTAACGTGGACTTCGAGCACTTGTTTCCCCGTCGGGAATCGAACCCGGGATCACTTACTTACAAGACAGGGACCGCTACTACTCACCCACCGGGGACACTGAACGTCCTTATGCAATAGCGAGGTTATGAAGTACGAGACCTACTGCTTACAGTGACGTCCGAGACATTACTCGGTTTGCACTTTAGACAAATTTTATGTCCCCACCAAGTATCGAACCTAGAACCCCTTGATTATAAGGCGAAAATGATATAAAAGCAACGCAGATGGTAAAAGATGTGGAATCGTCACCATGAAGTTCACACTATTTGTGGCATTTTCTTTTTTCATTTTTGGGGGGACCAATTTTTTTTATACTCTCAACCTCTAGCTGGTTGTTATGACTCAAGGATGGGAAGATTGGGTAGATAATAGAGGGACATATTATATCATAGAAGTTTAAAACAATTTTTGCTCTCAGATTTTTTACATTTTTTGCAATTTTGTAGTTTTGTTCCTTTTTTTCCTTGTTTTTATTTTGTAAATGTGTTTTCGAATACATAAATGAACATATGTTATACAAATACATCTTTTGTGTGGTGCATTATTATGAACTTGGAAGGTAAAACCATATAGCCGGCCTTAGCATTTAGGGTGGAGTGAGACACCCCAACTGACAGTCGTATTACATGAATCCGTGATACGCCACTTACAGTTGTTGTCTTATCCGAGAATTGGTTATAATGGTTATGTCCGGGTTCGAGCTACTGGCTTAAGTTCGCTATGTACATCTTTTCTGTCTGCATAATTTGTAATGTTTTGTTTTTAATACATCATCACTACTGCACTACAGTTTCTAATTACATCCCATTTCAGGTACATTCTGGTTCACCACAAGCGTTTGTAATGTTGTCTGAAGACCACCCTTCTGTAACATTGAAAAGGACAGCGTTGATGAATTGTGTTGAAAGCGCTGGAAGGTGTGCAACGAAACCTACAAGAAATCTCATGACAACAATGTTTAGCGCAGATGAATTACGAGCATGTTCCGTCACAGGAAATGGATGCAACAAACAAAAGTTGGACGAAAATATTGTACAAGCAATTAAAGGTATGCTATTGAGATATGATGTTTCCCTTTTTGTAACTGTGAGGTTGTTAATTCTCAACAACGTTTCCTTGTACCGAACATACAACTCTCGTACTTTAACGTCAGTAGTCGACGTTTGTTATATATCGTCCTCTCCTTGTGATTTTTACAATTTGGCATTTAATTTGTGAGGCCTTTCGGACACTTTGGCTCAGGCAGGATGGATGAGGATGAGTTCAATTGGTGGCATGAAGAAAGTGGGAGGACACGGGAAAACATATAAAACGCTGTAAACTTTACGGTCACCGTATTGTTTCATTGTACTTAAACCTTTACTTAAGTGCCTTAACCTAAAGATTTCTATGTTACAGTACCGTTCCATTTATATTAAGTAACATTTGTAAACCTTATTCTCTATCACAGACCAACGTGCAAAACCTCAAAGTAAATGCGAAGATGAACGGAGCGATGTTGCGTGTACGAGTAACAATATTAGTCTTTCTTGTGGGGGAGGATGCTATGTTGTACGTATAAAAACGTGACACATGGATTTAAATTTGAGTGTTCATATATTTGCTACCGTGAATTCGCCTACAACATTTGGCATGAACCCCAGACTTTTTTCTTAAACAATTCATACTAAAAAGTAACAAACAATTTTGTTTATGCATGATTAAAAAGAAAAGCATGAAGCGCTCTCTCATATACATTCATCATTTTATAAATTATTGTATTGGCGCGCTCATGCTCTTTTAGTCATGCATAAACAAAATTATTTTTACTTTTTAGAACGAATTATTTAAGAAAAGTATGTCTTTAAAAAGATTTTTAATTCTTTTTGCGAGATATTTTTTAAAATATCTTTTCTTCGAGTGATACCTTTTCTCAAGCTGTTTTGTGACCACTAATCTTATAGCGTTCTGCAACCAGTCAAACGCCACAACGTTGTAGGCTAGTACTTATTTTATGCTTTAAAAATATATAACAGTAACGATAGAATATTGTAGTGTTATCCGACTTACGACGCTGTGGAAATTTGCAACATTGTATGACGGCGGGAAATGAGTTAAATTAACGTTGCAAAATTTCAGGACACCACGAACCATTGTGAACTAAAGAAAAGTAACCTCTATGTAAAAAAATAACTATTTTCGCGTGAGCTAGAGACATTTTTTATTTTTACAACTGTCTCTGGTAACAGGTTATCCCCAGATACATGAGTATGCACAGGCTTATCGGCAAATATATGTCTCTGAATGGTTCAACCCACAGTTGGGAAACCTACGCTCTTAATAATATTCAACCAACTTAGCTGTCTAAATTGAATTCAAGGTACTGAGATAGGGGCTTAAGTATTCAAGCGAATTCCACGTTACTGTATGTTTATCATCAATCAACAGATGTCATTTCTGCTTCATTTGCATCCTGGAATGAAACAGTACAGACTTGTAGAGCCATCTCACAAACCGCAGTACTACTCGCGAGGGACATTTAGGGGGCCTGAACCCCCAAATTACATTTTATGTGTAAAATCGGCATTTTTTTTTAAAGTGGTGAAGGCTGCTGCGGTTGGAAGTGTCGTGACGATTCGGCAGTGATTCCAGAATGTATGTGCAGTAGAACTGATTTCTGTTGATTACATGAAAACAAATATCTGTTTTATATTCAATACCTAACGTTTCGGCAGTGGGGCATACTTGCATTATCACATGGCGTTTAGTCATTCTACTGCCACTTTGCTATCGAATGTTATTTATGGCCTTTAGGCATCTAGGGCTCACGGCGGGATAGGAGCGGGGAAAGATTCGAGAAGGTGACGGCTAGGGGCTATGTTGAAGGTGCCATCCTTGCATTTGCCTGATGTTACTGAGGAAAAACCCTGGGCAAACCTCGGTCAAGATTGAACCCAGAACCTCGCGAATGCTACGCCAACGCTCTACCACTGAGCTACTGCGGTTCGCTGTCATTTTGTTATTGTTAACGATTGCAATGGACAGCATCCCTGATCACGATACTCATCGAGAGCGGAGACCACACATAAGAGTGTGTAAATAATAATCGAGATACGAAAGGTACAGTCTGCGTGGCGAAATTTTGCAGTACCGCTTAACTGTTATGAACTATGAACATTTTTAAACAATGTAACATTACGAGCAGTTTCTATTACTAAATCCTACATCCGTACAATTCTGTATGACAACTGTCTCTAGAATGTTAAAAAGTCCATCTGATAATGCAAGAAGGCTCCAGTTTGAATACCTGATGCTTGTTGTAATTACTGAAGTGTGACCCGTAGTACTAATCAATTGGTACAATGTATCTTATCTCTCTCAGTTTATGTCTTACGAAGGTTTCCTGACTGCAAGCCAACGAAGATTCATGCCACAATGACGGACAAGTGTGTTCAGATGCAAAGAAACACTAAACGTTCATCAATACCAGCGTCAGTAGCTACGTCAGCAGACTGAGAACTTCTCCATGTAGTTCTCCTGTGTACTTTCTGTTTACACAAATTCATTATATCCATGTTACACAAATCTAAAATGTTTATGATAGGTAGGGATATTTTTTCCTCCCTTTTTATAAATCTTTATAAAACGTTTTGAACATGTTACATTCTTTTCCACATTATTGTAGTGGTACTGGTATCACACTTTGTTTTCATTCGTAACGCACGTTTGTAATTGTATACTTATAACCAAAATTAACAGAAACTATAATATAACAACAAACAGCTTATCCGCGATTCATATTCTGATTAATGAACAACAATTTTGGACAAGTGAAAATATATACCTTAGTATCCTAATTGTTTACCTTAGATACAATGGACGTTTAAAATTAAAGATACTGAAATCTACTTAATCTTAATATTGAACTAAATGTCGTTTCCACATGGTGTTTTGGAGGATTGCAACTATTCAGGGAAGAAACGTTATTTTGTTAATGCGGAAACTAGATTAAGCAAATATTATTATACAGAAATACGTAAAACTGGAATAAGTGTCCAAATGGTATTGAAAGTAGTATTTATATTAAAGTAATGTTTGGAAATACTTCAGCATTTACCTAGATTGGATCATTTCGTAATAAAACGTACATATTGTCTCTTATTTAGTTATTGTTATAGTTTTCTCCAATGATGCCTTCTAAACGGATAATATTTATGTTGCGTGAAGGTCACCTTATCGATACATGAAAGTACTCTACGTAAATTGCTATTTAAACTTCCATTGTATCCAAGATCAACAAGGTATTTTCGACCTAATTGCTAAGATATAATTTCTCTTGTCCAAAATAGTTCATTATTCAGATTATGAATCTGATATTTTGTTTATTATTTTATACTTTCTGAAAAAGAACCATACTTATGCTATGACTCTTCTGATGTAGACTGTTGTCATATTCCTAGACATACTCGTTTCAGGTGGAATGTTCGACAATTTACACGAAATGTGCGGCAAGCAAATAGTTTATTTCTGAGATCATTATCATCTAATAAGTAACTGTGATCATGTTTAATGTGTGCACAATACTCGGCAGTACAAGAAAGCCTTCTCCCATCATTTACTTTGTCGCCAATTTGAGAACACTTTACACTTTATCGATATTGTTTGCATCTTCCAAACATGTATTTGTTTCTGAAATTTCTGCAGAACTACTCAGAAAGTTTTTTCCACTTCAGTCATGTTCTTTTGCTATGAAAAGGTAAGAGTTCTTGAGCAAATTGGACATCATACTTTGTTTGATAGTCCTTGTGCCAGAAATGTTGTTGGTATAAAATGGGGGGGGGGGAGATGAAACTTTCAGCAATTTCACACTGGCATGTATAGAGCACAAAAATACGTTATAAACATTTCAAAAATGTAGTTCTCGAATGTGACAGCCATTCAAAATGGTTGATATCGCCAATTTTTAATGTAATCTGGTAATGCGATGCTGATACATGTAACATCCTAAATTGGCGATAGCACATCCTTTATTTAATCTAGCCATAGTATTCGTAAGAAAATCAAAAAGGGCTGTATCCGTTGATTTATTTTTCTGAAAACCATGATGGCGATTAGATATGATATTACAAGAATATAAGAAATTATTTAAGCGCGATAGCATCAAAGATTCAAAAGTTTTTGAAAATGTTGACAAAATAGAAATAGGGCGATAGTTTTTCGGATCATACATATCACCTTTTTTATAAATAGGGATGACCTTAGCAAATTTTAACTTATTGGGAAACACTCCTGTTTCAAAAGATGACAGAGTACTTTTATGATGTGAGGAGCACATATTTTAATAACCTTACTCGGAACATCATCAATTCCTGATGAACTTGAGACCGATAATTTACTTATTGTGCGTGATACTTCTTCCTCAGTAACTGGGGTCAGAAACATAGTTTGGTCATTAAATTGAATCGTATTAATTTTTGTGTGGGTTGTTTTATTAGGTGACGACTGTGTAGTCATTTGAAAATGATTACTAAATGTATTTGCAATATCCTTTGGGGCAGTACATATCTTATTATCTACACACAAATAATCTATGGTGTTTACTTTTCTTTGGTCAGTACTCTCATTTATGACATCCCACATGGCTTTTGTTTTGTTCTTGGACCTAGAGATATACGCGTTGTTATAAGAAAATTTAGCTGTTTTTATTACCATACGATACACTTTTCTGTAGTTCTTGATATAGTTTACGACATCCGAAGAAATTTGATGTTTAGCTTTTAGCAGCTTGTTATAGCGAAACAAAGTCAACTTGGAGGTAAGTATTCCTTTGGTAATCCATTTCACATTGGGTTTGTTTCTTACTATTATTCTTGGTTTTGCCGGAAAGGAGATATTAAAATAGTAGAAGAAAGTTTCAAGAAATTGTTGATACTTTTGATCAACTGTACCAGTCTTATATGTACTGTCCCATAATTCTGTCGATAAATTACCACAAAAATCTTCCATGTTTTTGCGCGAGAAATTCCTAGACTGCACCGTATATATTTTATCATTCTTATCAATTTTTCCATGCAATTTAAAAGTAAGCTGTATAGCATCGTGGTCAGAAAACCCTAAATTTTTTACAAATAATTTCTGATAACCAAACGATTTGGGTATTACAAATTGATCTAGAGCGGATTTGTCTTGCCGGGTGGGTACATTGACTATTGCCTCTAATCCGTAAGTATTAAGTAGCATCTGAAGTTGTTCTTTGTTTACTGATGGAGTTAGCCAATCAACATTTAGATCCCCACATAGAATTATTTTTTCCGATTTATTTGAACTATTACCTAAAATAAGATCTAATGCATTAAGAAAAATTTCAAAATCGCTACTGGGGGTTCTATATATACAAAATATATGCATTCTTATATCAGGAAGTCTCACCCCAACTATCTCGAAATGTAAGTCACATGAGTATTTGCTAACATCAATTTCTTGTGCGCGAATATATTCATTGACGAAGATTGCAACCCCACCACGAGACACAGTGTTGCGGGAGTAACTAGTGATTAATCGAAAATGCCTAAGCTTTACTGTTGTAATAGTATCTTGATCCATCCAGTGTTCAGATAGACATAGTACTTGTACCATTTGTAATTCATCATGGAGTAACACATCAAAAAAATCCAATTTGTTTCCTAAACCTTGTACATTGTGATGATAAATACAGAAATTAGAGGTTTTGTAATTACTTACATTTACCATTGTTCTAGCCTCTGATCTCATTAATAACTTATCTTGGATATTTACCAAGCGCTCTGTAGGCATCTTTATTACTGGTCTAAAAAAGTATCCGACTGTATAGGCTGTATGTCATTTTGACTAATTGTTAAACATATTTCAGTAGCTAACCTACGCTTACCCCTAACATTTAAGTGCATAACATGTTTGGTATACAGACTTCTATGAAAGTCGCTTACATTTATAACTTTAACATTGTGAAACTGATTTACAATTTCTGTTAACTTCGCATTAGCGCTCTCTATTTCTCTATTCACACGTGATTCGTCCATAAGGTCAAACCTACGCGGAAAATTTAGTTTCTGAATATCTCCTGTAGAATGAATATGATATAATTACGCAAGAGGACTGAAGATTTGCTTTCTGATTTGTAGAACTTTTTTATCACAGACATTTAAGGTATTATGTTTTTAGTCTTATTTGGAATAAGAATGTTGATGCATGGAATTTGTTTCACATTCGATGATAGCACTTCTCGTATTGCGAAACTCAAGAAGATTTATTTCAGTCTGCATCAAAGGAATATTTTCTATACTAATGATGTTAATGAATCTTCAGCTAGCACATGCACTTTTTGTAGAACACTTCTTGCATGTATTTCAGAGGCTCAGATGATATAATATGTATTGATTGCAAGTACTTGTTTGTTAATGCATGTTTCTTGTTTAGTGACTGAACAGTACTAATCTAAGGAACACTAACCTAATCGAACGTAAACTTTCTGGAAACGTGTAAGCTAATGGAACTTAAGCTAAATAAACCTAGACTAAACACTTTCGGAGTAAGTATGTTACGTGAGGAACTGTACCAGGTAACATTTCTTTGGTCACTTCGTAGTTTAGCCTAATGTTTATGCTCAATAAACCTAATCTAATACAAAGATAACTAATAGCACATAACAGAAAACGAAGGTAAACTATGAATCACTGAATCTAAATATTTGGGAGTACAAAATTGGAATTTTGTACCTCCAGTTCAGAGGAACAGTTTTTACAGTGTACAAAAAGGTGAAGCGTTATATTCAAATCCTTCAAACATACAAACAAAAAGGAAAATAGTTAAAAATTTAAGTTTGTAAAATTCGTTACTTACCTTTCAACCTAACGTTTATAATACAGGATTTCATTTAGAGAAAAGGGACGTCCAAGGTTTCAAAATATACTTCACGAGTTACAAATCGTTTTTTATTTCAGCGGTCTAGCCCTTTTGCTTTTCAGATATTTACATACTATCCGCTGTGTTGCTAACATGCTCACCGAGGACAAATAAGTGCATAACATGATTTTCATAACAACCAAGCCACAGTAGCATAGTGGTAGAACGTTGCCTTAGCATTCGGGAGGTCGTGGGTTCGACCATCCTGACAGAGGTTTTTAATCAGTCACACCTGGAAAATACCGAGATGGCACCTTTAGCATAAGCCCTGGCCAACACCTTCCCAAATCTTTTCCCCTTCTCTATCTCGGCCTGAGCCTTAGATGTCTAAAGGCCATAAATGGAATTCAATTCAATGATTTTCAAAAGTGGTTCTAATATCCTCAAATATGTAGGGACTCATGATTTTAATATTAACATCATACGAATGCAAATGATTTAATGTACGAATATTATTCAAGATTCTTAAATGATGCGACAAAACAATATTTCTTAGGTCGTAACAGACTTATTTTTATAATTGAAATTAAAGTACATATTTTGAAATGAACACGTATCAATCATGAAAAATATTTCAAAACAACAAAAACTACTACTATTGATGGTGACGAATCTCATGAAAGAACGAGAGCAAAGCAAAGCAAATTTAATAGATCAAGTTACAACGCTTGAAGGCATAATAATAATAATCACAATGAAGGAACACAAGTTGCAAAATTTCTGCATCAATACTTCTCTTCAGCGGAGAAAACAAGTGACGCAAATGCATGTTTCTTTAAGAAGTCGATTCCCACATTACATGTTACAGAATCGTTAGACAAATCTTTCGTGATTGACGTAGTTCATGGAGCGTTCTTTAGAGTAATAACAAGACATCAAATTGTCGCGATGGTTAGTGAGTCCACTTTAATCGTAAGTTTGAAAATTTGTTTATTACTTTGATTCGTGATATCTTTAATGAGTTCAGGGAACACACTTTTTACCACCTACACTGTTACAACTTAGGGGAAACCATACACTTGTCGGCACTCAGTTTCGTAATTGACACTTTTCTCATTTCTATTGAAATAATAACACATTGAGTAAATTGATTAGCTTAATTCAACAAATTATGACACAACTGGAGTTTCTTCTTTTGTTGTAAGTGGAAGGTTCCCCCATCATGTGTACATCAGAGTCTGTTTTGCTACAGAGAAGGGGGAATATGCTTTCTTTCTTTAATATTGTATATTTTCTTACAAAATTGTTGAGGATTCTCCCATTATATACATTACCGTGATTCATTTCCAAATGGTATTTCAATTTACTTTAAATAATATTTAAACTTAAAAAACATCAAGGTCTTACTGACATACAGAAATTGGCACATCTGAAACTTCCATAGTGCGTAAGGGTGGGGGAAATCTGAAAATATTTTTTGGAGATAGTACATACTATCAATTTCTATCCAAATTACGAAAACAAAATGCATTTATAATTTCGGTGTTCGTAGATTAATTGTAGACCAACACCCGTGCCAATTACTGTCTGATATGCTGTTAATAATTGAAATGAAATGTAATAACAGGAATTACTGACCTTCTTATATGTATGGATCATAGTGTGGGATAAGGCTTGGACATTATTTCATAGCAAGTTCGAACGTTATCTGTTAGTAAAGGAGATCTATCAACATTTTGCAGTATTTTTTATGCCATAATGGAGAATACATGTAACAGCATTTGTTTCTGGATTCAGCTGTCCATGTAGAAATTTGAATTTATTTTAATGCCTTTAGTCAGTTATGGCTTAGACCGTATGAATGATGATGGGATGAATTGGTGGAATAAAGAAAGTGGGAGGAAACGGGAGCACCCCAAGAAAACTCACGCACACGGTGTTTGTCCACCAGAAACCCCACATGGTATGAGCAGAGATCGATTCGACGACCCCTAGCACCAGAGGTGAGCGCTATACCAACTGTGCCCCGTGTGTCCATGTAGAAATCATTTGGTTTATTATATTGATTAACTTTATGTAGATAAATTCTCTCTGGGCACTTACCCTGCGCATAACCTCTTATACTGCTCTTGCTAGAATGCAATTTTTTATCTCTGATGTCTAAGTGTTAACTTCTCATTTCTGTAGAAAGTCAAAAACCTCCCGACTGGGTTTTTAATGTTATATGCTTCAAGCTCTGTGGAATGTATATTGGTTGAACTCTCCATTTGGCGATAGTGTTTAATGACACCTGTTATTTCTTTCAATGTTTTGCTCCATGCTACCTAGTTGTGATTAAAGGTGTTTTTTTACCTTTAGTCTCATATTTATCTAGTTTGGTTAGTCTGCAACTTCTGTAGTTGCTTTTAGGCGCTTCAGTTATACATATTACTTTCCTGGCAGTGCACACTTACCGTTTTCTGGAACATACGATCTCCCCTATAATGGCCACACTCTCTTTTATCGGTCTTTTATTCATTGCCAAAATTAATAAAACATCATTCCGGACACAACAGGATTTCCATAAAGCATGGCTGCATATGAAATATACCAGGGACATTACTGATATTTTCCTGTGTTAGGAATGTCTTCTCGATATCACCGACATTTGCAAAGTATCAGTATCAATCGATACTTTAACGAATGGGATACTTTCTCGATACTTGCATATGTTCTATTTTTGGTTCTGATATCTTTCTCTGAAAATAATCCCATAATATAATAATAATAACCACGAGCGTTACAGACCGATATGTCCTGAGCCTGCCCCAATGCCATCTGTCCACGGTTGGTGGAAATACGTCCAGCTAAGTCATAGCAGTGTGGTCAGTATTGCGCGCCACCTGACCATGAACAGGCGTATCAGAAAAATAATTCCATACTAGACCATAATACATTTCATCTCAGAGTCAAGGCTTCTTAAATTTGAAATTCATTTTTCGTTATAAACATTCATTGCTCCGGCCTGGATAGGACATAGGTGTTAGTTAAAATGATGCTGAAAGGAGTCGAGCAGGGCGTAACTTCAAAGATCCATCCCGGTATTTGACCGGTGCGAATAAAGAAATAAACTGAAAAACTTGCTAGGATGGTCGGCCGCTTGTATCGAATCCAGGACTCCCCGAACGTGAAACCAGCTCTCTACCAGGTGAGCTACTGGCGCTTTGTACAAAGCTTCTTAAGTTTTCGAAAGAGAAATACCTTACAGGAGGAGGTTCCGATACTAATGGATTCGATATTTTGATATGTTTCTGATATATGTCTCTGCAAATACCCCCATGGTAGAACGTTACAACTTACATCTCAATGATTCTTGAATTTTAAATTTTGAAAACTATATCTCGCTGTTTGCATCTTCCATTCACCCCTTGAAAATAATACAAAACGAGCTTCACATCATGTTTCTTTATATTGTATATTTTTAAAGCCTCTTTCCGGAGAATGCGAGTGCAATTTTCAAATCCATGATATTAGAATCTAAATTTAATTTATATGAATGCGTTTATGTATCTGAGACTCAGGTCGGGATAGGGTGTGGAGAGAATGTTTGAAGGTAGACGGCCAAAGCCTAATTTTGTAGGTACCATCCAAGCATTTGCTTGATATGATTGGGTTAAAAACTCATTAAAAACCACAGCTAGGATGGTCAGTGGGATCGATCACAGGACCTCCGAAATGCTAAGCCAAGGCTCTACCACTGAACCACGACCGCTCCGTGCTTTTGGAACCTATTTCTCAACAATATGGTATACCTGTTACAATGGAACATACATGTTGCCGACATAGCACAAAGAGAACAATCTTAGAAGACGCAGGGAGCTAAAATAGAACGATGAGAGTTTTCCTTTGTTTCTCTCTCCTCTCTCTCCCCCTCACTCTCCTTCCCTCCCTCTCTTTGATTCTCACATTTAAGATCACATTTTTAAGTTTGGGACTTTTGCCCCCTGAAATGCAATATGCAATAAAAATAAATAAATGATCTGGATGCTAGTGGGTTGGTAGGGTCACATATACATTTTCACGTTGTCTTTCTTAAATGGTCGTCGATCATTTATGGCCCATTTTTTTCTCTCTAACAAAAGCTTAATCTGTGGAACAATCCTAGACGGGAATGTTGGTGAAAGGAGCCAGTGACGTCGAGGGGTTCTTCTTGCGTGAGAGTTATAAGTGAGACGGGCGGAAGTAAACCAAAGTCACTGAAAAATATCAGCTCTAATTTCGGTAACCTTGGCAAAAATCCAAGAAGATGAGCACCGGACCTTTTTAGTGCCAAGAGCTACTCCCCCTCATTAATTTGACAGCCTTTATAATCTATATGCAATCCAGAAAATGCTATGATTCTCTAAGGTGAAAAATCTTCTCACATGGCAGTATCACAAGTACTTTCAATAGCTCGCAGCTTCCTTTAAAAATTTCTCCAAATTAAAAGAACTAGTACAGTGGTGGTGCACTCGCAATGAAAATAGCAGTAACTGTTGTCTTTGTAGGTTGAGTACATTTGACTATACATTTTGTTCTCTTGGAAGTTTTAGATTGCAGTTCCTTACAATGACGTTATATTGGTTAACTATTGCATTAGTAGACTGCGCAGGGGATTCCACAGCGAAGTGGGTTAATTTTCTATGGAATTCGTTGTATTTTGGAATATCCAAAATATACAGTTAACATATGCATAGAAACTGACACTAAAGTTGTTGTCATACGAAACTTTTTGTTATAAATCAGAATTTATTTATTGAAGTAATATAGCTAAGTGATATGAAAACAGTTTATTAACATTTTAATTACAAATTACATGTTATTAATTAAAAATACATCGAACATAGAAAAACTATCGAGTTTCGAAGTTCAGAATTAAGTATCGGTATCGTGTATCGAGAAATTCTGGTATCAACTCATTTGTAATATATACGAGGGTAATTCCAATAGTTTGCTGCCTGACTAACTTTTAAAGGTAGTAGAAATAAAACGCCACTGTTACTTTTAAATATAGTCACCCTTTACTTCAATGCACTTTTCACATCTTTGAATTAGCATTTGTATACCCGTGAGAAAGTAGTCCGGAATTTTATCTGCAAATGGCTCAAAACTGCTTCTTTCACATCATTGTCGTCCGAATACTTTCTTCCTCAAAGGCTCCTCTTCAGTTTAGAGAACAGGTAAAAGTCGTTAGGTGCTAAATCTGGGCTGTAATGCGGATGAGAAATCCCCCTTTGAAATTACATCACTTTTTGGCAACAACAGCCATGTGGACTGGAGCATTATCGCGCATTAGAAGAATACCGCGTTTCTGCTCACATTTAAGCAAGCGAGCGCTCAACGTCCCATTGAAACGACGGGCTCCAACGAACGGACGTAGATAGAGAGTTAAAACTGGTACAATATACTGTCCATAGATGGTAGTACATGTCACGAATAGCTCATTAAAATTGGCACGATTTTTAATGTCAGGAAACTTTTGGAATTACCCTCGTATATATATATATATATATATATATATATATATATATATATATATGTGTGTGTGTGTGTGTGTGTGTGTGTGTGTGTCTGAAAATGTAATAACAATGTTGAAGTACATTTTCTTTCTAAAACTATACTATAATATAAAAATACGACAATTAGCTAATGTCTACGCAGGTTTAAAGCTTTGGAAAGCAAGTTGGCCCAGAAGAAAACATTTTTTGTATTATCCTGTAACATGTTAGTAAACATATTTGAAGACCTGAACTGCAAACTATCCCAAGTCCACCAAAGTATTCTTTTTTCAGGAGGAACGAAAAGCAGTCTAAGGCCATGTATGTTATCCTATTCAGCGGAAATTATTTTGTATTAAAAAAGGTTTTCTGTGGTGGGATTAGGATGTAATATTTATGCAAGTGCATAGTCCTTGGTATATAGATACCGAAGAACTGAAAAATGAAAATACGAAAAAGTGAACTTGGGATGTTCTGTAATTCATGTCTTCTTTATACAAAACGAGCCATAATTATCGGATAGCACTTGTAGAATTACATACCATAATGGGATAACTTTACATAAGGTTGTCTAGAGTTTGACAACAGAATAGTTTTCTCTACTTTTAGTAGATTTGTTTTTCAAAAAACGTATAATTGTTTTTTATTTTATTTTATTTTAAATTTTCTGGGAAACTACCAGATCCTTCAGAATGTCTAGACACGAAATCTAATTCAAATAGCAAAATTTTTCAAATAAAAACTTTCAGATTAAGGTCATCTTGTTTTTCAGAATTCATATGTTTAAAATATTAATTATCAAACTTAGCGGTATTTAGATACCCTAAATATGAATTGTAACGATTTTTCATATGAAGATGTTTTGGAAGTGCTTATGAATTTCTTGTTAGATTAGAAATTCAAGATCTTTTTTTATTTCAGAGTCGAAATAAATTTTACCGGAAGTAACAGCACTATGGCTTACGCCCTACGCGTTGATGTTTGCTGAAATTAACTTAACATTTGAAGAAGATTAATCAGTGTATGCGATTTTATAATGACTAAATTGGGGTTGTAAGATTCTGGTGTACCTATTTGTAAACAAATGCAGAATAAAATATTGAGTTATGACTCTCCCTCAAAAATGATGAGTTAAAAGTTATTTTTTTTAAAAGCTAGTGATTGCATGAATATTAAATATATTTTGTTAGAAATAGTCAATACTATGAGACGAGATTGATACATCATAAAAGTTAATCAATAAGTGTTGTGATCTCGAAAGGAGAAATTAAAGAATTTGTTTGAAACAATACTGTTGATTTGATTGTTCTTGCAGCTGAAATGAGATTACGATATACAGGCAGACATGTTGGGCTTCAGTTCCAATTCCCCATTTAACGTTCTTTCATAAATAGTATTTATCCAATTGTACAGCTCGATATCTATTATCTGAAAATCTATCTCCTTTTTTCATTATTAGACTGCAATTAATTCAGATTATATAATTATTTTGAAGGAAACCATTCTAACTCTTAAATACATATTTCAAATCCTTAGATATAGTCCCTGAACTTTCATATTTAATGATTTTTTTAACAATCCACTCAAATCTGGAAAGCTCGTTAACTACTTCTTTAGCCGATCGAGTAGGCGTTCGGTCAAAGGCGTTATGCAAACGACTCGAAGGTCCGGGTTCGAATTCCGGCAGGGCCATGGATGTTTGTAGATTTTAACTGGCTTTAAATGGGCGAATCGTGACGGACCAAAGTTAAAAGTTACTAGATTGGCACATATAAAAAAAAGTTGACAGTTAAAAAAAAATGTTTCTTTAATTATATCGCTCTCTTTATTATGGCGAAGCTCTGTAAGTTGATATGCCTAGAAACACATATGACGAATTAAATCAATTAACAAAATTAAGACTCAAACTCATGACGTTGGGTTTAAGCAATTGAAAAAAGTGTACGTAATTTACGTTAGGTTAGAAAAACACTATTACGATGAATAACGAATGAAACTGGAATTTTGGATGGAATTCGATGATCGAACAACACTTTAACTTTTAATTATAAGTTTTTCTTACAATAGTATTTCACAGAATGGATTTACTGTTACATAATGATAGAGATGAATAAGATTTGTAACTCTTCTTCTGTTACATAAAAAGTCTATACTGGTTTAATAGATAAATATAAATTCAATTGACTTCACTTCACTATGACAGTCTCTTTTGTGCATGATTAACTGAAGTATTTTCATTCACTGTGTCCCAGATGAAATCTCCTTCAACATTCTTCATCTTCTCCAACTACTTTTTGAATGCAAAGATTCCCGTTGAAATATGTTTCAACAATGAAAGTTATGAGTGTGATAATATTTCACTGTTAATGAAAGATTCAGAGCTTCTAAATGAAAACCTGATAAGGGAATACTTGGGTTTCTGAAACTAATGAGTATGTACGTACAACACGCTTATGAGATAATG
The DNA here is from genome assembly GCA_022664845.1 of Lepisma saccharinum. Lineage (NCBI taxonomy): Eukaryota > Metazoa > Arthropoda > Insecta > Zygentoma > Lepismatidae > Lepisma > Lepisma saccharinum. The sequence continues at coordinate 26,842 of JAGDQP010002547.1, forward strand.
AGTGAGATACGATAAGAAATAACACAAATATTTAAAGTTTTCTTAAAGTATGCACCATGTACTTTTGCACGATACGGATGTTTCTTGGTGATGCCACAAGGGTCAAATATTCTACACCAAACACCAAGTTCCAAAAAATGTGTACGTGTCTTCAACGCTCGTTTATTTTAATACATCTCCACCTCAACAGCTATTTTCCACTATTCAGAAGTTGCAAAAATTCTTACAGTGAGTCTCGGTGATAAGTGTCAATTCCTCCAAACCTGGCCATGACACAACATTCTTAATTCCTTCAACAGAGAATCCCATATTCGCGTGACCTTGAAGTTACCATACCCCGATCCGATGACTTACTCCGCGCCAAGAGGGCTATAGCTAACTGAATGCACCGAATCAGTCAAGTCTCGTATTGTACTGAAGAAGCTTTTCAGCGTCCTACAGAATTTCTTAACTCCGAGCTGTGCTGATTAGAAATACGCAGTTTTAACTTTCAGGAAAAGCATCAGTTTGCTATCGTCTGTCTCCGTCTGACCAACAGGTTGGTTTTATTCAAATTGTTAATTAACTTTCAGCAACAGGGGTAAGTTTGTAGCACACTACTATCTGCATAGTCAAGATTTACATGGCGTCTATCTATTTAGCATCTTGTCTTTTTATATCTTCACAAAATAACATAGAGTACACACAATTGTTTTCGAGAAAACTAAAATATTCAAATGTATTTCCGGTGACAGTATGCATCTACCTCTGTCGTACTCCAGATAAACTATAAAACATGTACATAATTTCTCTCCTATGAATGTGTTTCCAAATTTTTCCACCAGGCTTGTCATGTACGAATCAATTATTGTTTTCGTGGATCCAAAACTATATGCAAATTTGACGTAAAAATATAGGTTTGTATTAATTTAACAACAAAAATCAAAGCATTTTTTTAATGAAGAATTTCTGGAAGAATTATGAATTTATTGTTAGATTACGGAATTCGAGATTTTTACTTATTTCGGAGTCGAGATAAGCAACATTTTACACTTTCAAATGTGAAATTTCATGAAATCGAGTATTTTTAAAATTTATTGTTTCAAATTTCTACCAACAGGGATTTTGAATCCGTATTTTGTTTATATCAGGACAGTTGGAACCTCGAGGTATTTAATTTAAAGAAAATTAAATTATATTTTAATTTGAAATGCTTTTCCTTGCTGTCGTCTTAGATTCGCGTTTCCCTTTCATTCGTTCCTCCAATTATTCATAAATGTGTATTAAGGATATTCTTAAACTGATCAAAGAGGAAAGTGAGAGGGTGAAACATTTATCAAATTACAGGAAATTATTCTATATTAAACTTTTTTTTAAAAAAATAATTAACATGGCGTTTGGGAAGAAAGTGAACATATTTCTAAAATAATTTCAAACGTCAATTTTAATAATTTAGAAACAATTTTCACTATTTTCTTGTTAGTAAATTACGGCTGTTGATTAGTAAAAGGCAGCCTCTAACATTATACAATAATTAACCTTTTTACATTAACAGTAACATCGTATTTTTGACTGATGACTGAACGATCTCGTGGTTTTCAGAATTGTTGTCGTTTGCTTTGGCGTGTGCTACGCATTGTCAATTGAATGCAAAGCTGTTTAGCGAGATACTTTATTTAGTTACGGTGTATAGTAACTCGAAATTTTCGCCAAGAATTTGTATTACTTTTTCCATATTTTTCCCAGTCAACCTCTCGACTTGTTTTCCTGGTTCGATCACCAGTGATGACGTTCAGCTTTTACTAATTAACTGACTGCGTATTGTAGTAAAATGTGTTGACTAGTGAGTATTCTGATAGACATATTTCTGTATTACGATTGTTCTTTAATTCAGAAAACATGATTATCAGGTTTGGTATCATTTGATACTATTGATAGGAAAAAAGGTGAGACTTATTTGTATGTCTTGGAGGAGAGAGTTCAAGGATTTAGAAAATGGTAATCGTTTCGCACCTCACCCTCAACAGCGTAGTCTGAGGACATTATAGTACTCTCATTTCCAGTTGATCGTTGCAACATATTATCGACTTTATTTTTTGCCAACAATTGATGCATTTTCCCCTCTGTGTGAGTAGCGGATTCGATCTGTTTTTGCTTGTTTACACATATTTTAATATTTCCTTTTCACTTTTTCTTGTTTCGATTTTCCACTTTGTCTAGTCTATTATCGTACATTAAGACGCCAGATAATATGTGAAACATTTTGCAATATATTTTCTCTTCATTGATTCCAGAGCAACTGAAAAATTAAGAGCCAAACATGTGACATGTGTATGTACTGTGTTCCGCTGAAGCTTATTTTTTCATACCGAGATTAATTTCCATTATCTTTAACACGGCATGGGATTTATTTGATTATAGACAATGTGTTGAAATGAACAGATGTATCTTCACTACATATTATGTGTTAAAATATTAAATGCATTTACATTTATTCTAATGGTATGTGGCTTAATAATTTCATATTTATCATCTGAAATTTATAATGTATCACTGTTATATTTTTCCTTAACATTTTGTGTCATTTGATAACACGTTGCGCCAATAATATAGCTACTCTTCTAGGTAACATCCTTAAAAGTATCAACTGGTTCTCATTTGTAACGGAACTATTTCTTCATTCTTTCAGTTAACTTAAAAATATAATAGTCTTTAGTTGAGCTCATCCTTGAGTAAGCGAAAGAAGCTTAAAGCATTGCAGGTACGTATCAGTGTCCGTTTGCTGATAAGACTGGAGATTAATAGCATCAATTTTAATGACGTTATATATGAGCATCATCAGCACGCAATTCTCGGTTTCCCGAAAAGACTGCAACACTGTTTTGGACGTGAATGGTGCACAACTGGAGGTTCGGCAATAAACTTCAACAAGCAGAAGTAAAATTTGAACGTTGCTGTAAGTACACACATTTTTTTAATAAACTTAATAGTTTTCAGGTTATAGAATTTTAGTTTCCTTCAGGATTTTATGGACATATACATATGAGAAAGATGGTTTGCCGAACAAAATGTATCCTAACGAATAACTGTGGATATCCTACATAATTTACTAATTGGTAATGATTGGGAGCAATATGCGAAATGAGACTCCGGGAATACACATGTTACCAATATAGTATTTGAGTAGGGAAAAGCAATCCGTATCATTCGAGGTGCTATAATACAGCTCTTAAGAGAAGTTAGAGAATTCGCTATAGTTTGAGATAATGTTTTGCTTATAACAATTACCTAAAATTTCAAAATTCTTATCTTAACGCTTTAATCAATGTTAATATTCCCAATCATAAACAGTTAATTAAAGTCCACCATCACTTGTTTTAATCGCCTTTGTTCATTTTTGACCAAATTAAGATAAGAGTGCTATTTGAATGGTCTTTTTAACGCACTATCATGCAAGGAGAAAATTTCTTTAGTCCGTTTATTACAAGCAAATTTTTACCGCAAGTGCAGCTATACGTAATACAGGTTATGGAATTTTAAAATTGTATTATGTGGCACGAGGAAAATAGACCAAGCACGTTCTTTTCCTGTAGACTTGTTATCTTAACTTTTTTAATGATTAAATTCAGTGTCAACTCTGCAATTTTTGATACTTCAAATTTACAAGCATGATTATTTGAGAAATCCACGGAGAATTACGTAGTTGGCTTAATCAAGGCTCAAAACAAGATCTCTCAGTTGAAGTTAGAAATTATACAATCTAAACTGTGACCACCGATTGTTCTGTGTATTTTTCAAATGATCAACACGCTCAAGGTCTTTACACATAGCAATTATAATAGCATTATGTCACATTGCATGATATGCAGAGACATTTCTCAACAATACCTTCTCAAGCAGTGGAGTGCCTAGAAAGAGACGTCAACAGAGTTATAGACTTAGCTGAGTGCGAGCGAAGAATGTGACGTCTACAGAAATGGTTAGCCGTAGTGTGTGTAGTTCTGTTCTTAGAATACACAACCGACAACTGAGAAACCAGGGTTAGGGTCCCTGTTACTGCAATAAGAAAGTTTTCTGTGTATTTGTTTTAAACTGAGAAGACGTGTATTTACTTTGCGGAAAAACAAACAACTAGTTAATTTCTCGTTGCTTTGGTAAAACATCGTTTCTAAAACATTAAGAAATTGGCACGCGTTTAGCAAAACAGTTTTACTCCCATTTAAGGAAACTTGTTACTCCTTATGGCATCGAAGTCATTTTCAAATACTTCCTATTATATTGAACAGTTTTGGGAGAATTCCCAGAAATTTGCGGTAGAATTAGTCAGTATAATAGATTAGAATAGTCTATAATAACATTTGCGCTAGAATAGTATAACATAAATTGAATTGAATGAACTATTATTCCAGGGTGAACGTCAGAACATTCTTTTCCATTTAACCCAAATATAACAAAATACTAAGAATATGGAATACACTCAAAAATACTATACACACAAAGTAGGGTAAGGTCACAAAGGAATAATAGAGAGAATTCATACCTGATATTGTATAAATTTGCTTTTTTAAAAAAGGAGAGGAGTATAGAGCTAGGTTTCGTCCCATTTCAGAGAGAATCATATGTACGTTTCGTTGATTTTTGGAGCAAATATTTTATCAATTTTGATTTTAATTTTTTGAACGTGTTGCATTGAGATATTTGCCCATTTAACCATGAACCATTTGTTGAAATAAATGATATGATTTTGTTAGATCTAGAATTGTTAAAATTACAATCAGTGAATTATTAACGGAAAGTGTAATTTCGTCACTTTTCTAATGTAGTGCTCGTGTTGTATTGTACATTTTAGGGAAGTCTCCAGCTTTCATTCCACCATTTCCTCTCACAGACATTGGCTTTCATTGTAACCAAGTTCTTATAGTACACTCATTGTCACCGTGTATCTGAGAGTTTTAACAGTGACAATCCTCAGTACCACAGTGGACAAACTCGGACAATGGGGGTTTCCGGTAACGTGATGGAGATGGATATCATTTCGAAGAAACTACTGTAACGCTGTAATATTCAATCTGTATAATAGTATCTGCGAATATCTAGTAATATCCTTCCTCTGAAGAATTCTGTACCTTGCTCGCTGCTTACTCGTATATTGAACGCCAATTCGTAATGTCCATCAAAACCTTAATCTCAGGATCACTTGATTTCTCAGATCAGTGAGTTCTTTTCTATGGATTGTAAATAGATAACCTTTCCCAGAACTAACTTATCCCGAAGGAAGAGATTACACTGCTCCAAGTTATTTTTATTTACCTCACCGAAAGCAGTGGAAACTACTGCTCTTTATTCGTAAAACTCTTAATCACGACAAGTTACCGTGAATATAGGTAAAAGGTCCGTAGGCTTTGCAGCTACTCTCCACGTCACTGAATCGTAACGAAGCAGTTAAAAAAAACAGGTAATAGCATTTATAGACTGAAAACAATTTATTGTAGAAGCTCTATCAATATCCTTGGAACATAGGTTTCTGTAGTACAACAACTTCGTCATTCTCATTTTTCTTTTTTTTGACATACAGTTGTCTTAACTTTTAAACCAACGTATATTAACGTTATAATTATTCTCAACAAAATTTACTTTCATTCCTTGCAAAATAAAATCGTTTCCTATTAAGCATCAGTCATTTGATTATCAACATCCTCTGTCTCTGTTGCTCTAATTAGTTTACCTCAATTCATCTATACACAAGTTGTCCATACACAAATTCGTGACGTCTAATCAATACTATAATATAATGTAACAAGCTTAATTTCAAGTTGTCCCTGAACAATTGTAACAGAAACTTCACGAGAATTCCGACTGAATCATGAGTCCCGGTTAAATTTGCTTATTAAATAAATATTGAACATTTATTAAGATAATACCCATGAAAATATGAATGGCAAGTATAATCACTTACCAATAAGACTGTAGCTAACAACCTGTCACTATTTTGTTACTGAGGAAAACCAAATATGGGTTGGTAGTGGCCCCAGCCTTCTTCATAGCACAATCACGACCAAGAAACGATAGTTTCAAGCAATCTTTGATTAATTCTGCCTTTCTAACCTACATTCAATAGTCCATCCAACCTTTTATGTAAAAGGAAAGAATAGAAGACCTGAACCACAATTCCGACCTTCTGAATCAATCAATCTGATTGTTCCCAAGTAAGCCACTATCATAAAGTAATCACTGTGGCACTTATTGTAACAAAATAGTTCTATAACACAATCAAAACATATAATATAATTCATTTAATTGTATAAAAAATACTAATGTACAAAAACTGCCCTCCTGCCCATGCTTCGTTGAATGGATAGGCTGTTATTGTGGATATAATTATAGGAAAATCAAAGTCAAATAAACTCAGCAATAATCCAATACCGTAGACAAAATCCACTATAACAAATAATCTTATCTATCATGCAAATGCTGGCTTATACTCCGGACAAGTAATTCCAAGCACTAGAAGTATCCACAGCTCAAACAATTCAAAATAGTCAAAACGAACTATCGATCAAATAGTGAAGATCTAATTATAGTCCAGTCAAGTTAGCTAAATTTTTAGGTGAACCTAGAATATACTGCAACAGAATTTCTGACAATGGTTTATGGGTGAAAATTGTGTGCTGAAAACAATGGAACAAATTCTACCACTGTAACTTCATTCATAAATGCAACATGGCGGTAACAAACTGCCTTTTCAAATTATACAAGAAATAGTGCTTTTTACTCTGCATGACTCTGATCAAGTATTACAGAAATAAAGTTAATATATACTTATACATATATTTTAGCAATGAACTAAATAAACGCCAGATGCAAATGTTTCATATTTAGGGGTTATAGTATCATATTTCAGGAACGTAAATCCTATGCTGTATAATGAGAATTTTCAGAAGAAACCACCGTATGGCAAATAGCTGCAAACAAATACACTACGCAAACTTATTTATTGCTATTACACGTTTTTATTAATTTGTATTTAACATTCACATATAATATACTCAGTTCTATCAACACCCACCACCTCTGAGATGTTATATTATAATCATAATAATTGCTTATATTCTGAAATGATTTTTGAATACATGTACATTGTACAACTGAGTTATTTTAATGTAATAATTAAACTAATTTTTATTATTAGCTAATTATTACTAGCCCAATTAATTATAAAGCTAATTATTCATGCTTTGAGAAATATATGATTAAAGACAAAAAAGTTTGCCCCAAATCGGATTCGAACTAACAACCTTATAATTAATCCCCCGTTCTTCCACTGAGATAACATGAACACCGTTACAGAATTGTTTCTGAAGAAATATAACTGAATTTTCGGTGTTCCAACACAACGACATTAATATCCGTTGAAAATGCTTTATTTCTCCTCTGCCCTGTTGGTTCTACTATGGATGCGAGAACTATGTTTTCTGTATTTCCTTTGATAGCAAATGTTCTTTCACAGATGGAAACGTATGTGACAAATCCTGTACGTGCTCACATATATTAATAGTTTCGAAATATTGCATCATTACATATTTCAGTGAATGCTTCTATTTTCCATACTCAATAACATTTCAACATATTGCACTTTAAAGAAGAAATATACAAGTGACAATGTTTTACTAAATGGAAAGGTTCACCCTACCCGTGGGTAATCGAACCTGGCATCTTTAGTTACTGTTTCCAAAGACACCCGAAGTTGGACTAAGAATTTTCAGCTCAAAAGAGACTTAATCATTTTGATTAATTTTTTTGGAATAGGTTGAACATATTGCATTCTATGTCAGCTCAATACTTACAAATGTTAAGCAAATTGTAGACTCTTTAAAGAAATGAATATCCTTCTGTTCTTTGACAATAGATAGTTAAGTCATAATAACCATCCTAACACAGCAATCACTATAGGCAGGTATGAGGTAATAGATAACCCGTTGTAGTTGTGTCCTGTAAAGAATTTGTAAACAAAGTTAAAAAGTTTGAAACGTTTTCAGGGCTTTGCGAATATGCATACCTATGAAATGGTTAAGAAATTTTGTTTTTATTAAAGGAGGGTTTGTTGTTCAATTGGGTTCGCAATGGTTCAATATTCCTGAAACAATTATTGCTCAGATTAAAAGAATATTTAAATAATTCAATGTGATTGAATGGGAATTAAAACTTTATTTCTCATTCGTTTGCCAAATGAGTTCAGTTGGAGTTTCATCGTTTTACCCCTGACATTAAGTTTATTTGTTTCGTCACATTGAAGAACAATATTTCTCCATTCCGAGCAGAAATTTGAATCCCATTAATGTTCTTTCCTTTATTTTTACAGTGATTGAAAGCTCACAACATAGTAAGTTTCCGCCATGTCGGCCAATTTTTTTGCAAAATCTACGTAATGATAATTCCTCTGATTTTTATATACAGTGTCGTTTCTCTTGTACTTCCATAAAATTAGTACCAAATTTTTCTTCTCTTTTTCTAGGATCCAAATATGATATTGAAAACTCTACTTCTGCTTGTTCAAATGACAAATGTGTTTCAAATGAGATTATCTTCATTACATGTAAACGTAGACTACACAAGTAACAGAATTATGACAGCCTTAAGAAATATTTTTAATTTAGGGTTGGATGGTAGGACATGTACAATGGTCTTAGAAGAGTTGGAACTACCGGAAGGAATGATCAGTGAATTGGCCCAGAGAGAGCATCCATTGCTAGTGTACTCATCAAAGCGCTCTATTTTGAATGGAACAGAAAATATTGAGACAATGTACTCATCAAAGGGATCTATATGGGATGAAACAGAAGATCTTGAGCAATGGTACTCTCCAACGGATTGTATATTGAATGGAACAGAAGATCTTTATCCATTTCTTTATTATGCAATGGTTAGTCTCTGCGAAACATTTGTGCTCTCACCAAGAAATGTCAGCGTCACCTTCTCAGCTATTCACAACTTGCAGAAGAGAATTATTAAAATAAAAACCCGAAAATTTATTGTTCTCCAACAACCTCCAGCAAATGGCCTTCTGAATGACTGGTTGAATTTCAGCCTAAATAAATTCTACCCATACACTTACTTCTTAACTCCAAGGAACACAAATATTTCTTCAGATTCTCGTAGTGAGTATCAAATATTGATGCATATTTTAGGCAATAATTTAGATGCTACGGGATTTGAGGAAGTAGCTGCATGGCGAGAAGGCTTTCTTCAAGGGGACTTGGCTAAACTCAAAAGAAATCGGTTGTTAGATTTAAACGGGAAAAAACTGTTAGCACATGCGTTGCAGGAAGACGACAGTCACTCATCTGAAGGAAATGTCTCTTACATTGGGTTAGATTATAAAGTGATCACTGAGTATGCCAAAAAGTACAACTTCACTTGGTTAATTGAAACTGATTACACTCAGGATACTTACTTTCAAATGTTCACAGGGAAGTACCACATACAAATTCCTAGTACAAATGTGATTTTTAGATTGTATTTCTACATATCGGATCCATATTTGCAGACTGCATTTAAATTTGTAATACCTTCTCCGAAACGTGTCCAGGTTATGTGGTCAATCTTTTCTCCTCCTAGTTATGAAGTGTACGCCTCTGTTGTTGGATTTGTTCTCTTCAGTTGGTTTCTTCTGTATCTATTTTCTCTTTTTCTTTCTGGATACACATGGAATCCATTTTTAGATTACTATTCCATCAGTAATATTAGGGTTTTCGGAGTGGTAGAGGAAAACTCCTCTGTAATAAGACAGTTGGTGATATGGTTGCTCAAGGTAGCTATCATATTAATAACTGCATACAACTGCAGTCTCGTTTCGTTTTTAACCTTTCCTCGATATGAGAATCCCATTGACACTTTGGAACAGTTTGTTGATGCCGAAATGCATTGGTGTACACTATCTGGAGGTTATGATGAAGCACTTGCTAATTCTGTTAATCCACTGTTGCAAAAGATAGGTAATAATTTTGTGTTGTTAGGAGATTTAAAAAAAAGAGATCTGTTTTTAGAAGAACGCAAACTAGCTTTCATTGCAACAACATATCCTTTTAACGTTATTCAGGTTTGGGATTTAATGTATCTTGAAACGTTGGACTTGAAGTTCCGTTTGATGAAGGAATATTTCTGGACAGTGGATTTTGCATTCTGGTTTCCCACTGGCTCTCCTCTTCTAGAGACATTTAATAATTTTGTAAGACGTGTAAGTGAGTCGGGGATAATTCCAATCTGGGGAAAACAAATGAAAAATGATATTCGAAAACCTTTTATATCTGACATGGTTCATGAGGAATCTCTTCGTCCATTATCAATGAGTGATATCGAAGGTGCATTTATTTTGCTTCTGATTGGTTTAGGAGTCTCATCTCTTGTTTTAATTTTTGAATTAGCTAAACATGGATTTTTCAAGTAAAAAATCTCAAACAGAGAAATTGATTTGTTTCCTGTAATTTTCCACAATTCTCGAAATAACTTTCTGAAGTGTTTTAATCTTTCATCCATAAATGAGATATATACCACTGGAGATTCCATCACAGCATTAGTGTTTGTGTTCTATCTGATTCTTTAATTGGATATTAAAGATCTCACATTTTGTATTTAAGAATAAGTGTTGGAAATGTATTCAGGAGAATGAACGAGGAACTCAGATTGATTGACTAATACTTGAATGTAACTTGTAGATATACTGTATTAGAATCCTGCATTACAAGATGAAATAATTTGAATTTTTATGTAGAACTTCCATAAATCCCAGTAAGTGGTTGCGTATGATTTCATGAATAGAATTACCAGGTAACGAGAACTTCTAACGACACTCTTTTGTTATAGAACGTTAACTTTATAAGCAGGTGAGAGCTATATACGTAGATGTCACTTTTCATTCGTCAACACACTCTGTATGTGCTGGTAATATAATACTACGATATATTCAGTAATACGTGGGTATTCAACATACCAAAACTCAACTTCCTTTATTTGAGTTAAGCTTCAGAAATGTGACATTGTAGATATAAATTCTCTTCATATATTTCTTTAAGGAATAAACACATATTAATGTATTTCTTGAGATGAATATTCCGTATTTCTTCCTCAAACACTCATTCAGTGGTGACTGCATTACTTAATTCACAATTAAAACTTCACCAACATCCAATCGTATGATACTTATTTAGTTTTACTAGAGTCTCCTTTTTTCCTGCTTCCTTCTTTTAATTAAGCTCCCAACATTTGTCCTTAAGATTTGAAATAAATTATCATTAAATTCCGTAACATATAATTTTGTTCCACAACATTGAACCACCCGGTCATATTGATGACGGTTTAGTACTTTTGGTGACGTGACTGAATTAAATAAAATTACATCACATAAAATAAATCTATATATAAATGATGCTGTAGCAGATATATATATCCCTTCTCCGTAAAAATAGATTTCATTAGTGATTGCGACGATGGACATTTTGTTTTCGATATATTATACCGTCCTCATTATTTTTTAAACAATAAGTTTGATATTTGTCTAGAATAATGTATAAAAATCTCTCAATATCCTATTTTATTGCACCAAAATAAGGGTAGAATTAGATCCGATATCCAGTTTGTTTCATTGATAACTCCACGTGCTTTGATAATCGTCCATTCAAACCTGCTTCTTGAACTCGAGATATCGTCTCTATACATAACCTTTTGCATTTGTAAAATTCTTGTGCATAATAAAGTTCACATGCCTTCACTTCGAGTTCTTCGATTTCCATATATGGTTGACCTTCATCTGCTTTGTTACTGTCGAGTGCTATTCTGGATTTCCACTTGCTATTGTGATGCTTTCTTGTTGCTGAATCGTTTACTGTGAAACAATAGAAACACTAACATTTATTACATGAAAGTTGAATATAAAGTATTTTCTTCGTTTGTCGAGGGATTGACATTTCATACCTCTGATCTTTAAATAGTATCTAAAATATGTTTTAAATTTAGTATTACTTGTCTTTACGAAGTTGGCTTCCTGCAATAAATAAATAATAGGGGACGAAACTATATCTAAGCTATGATATGATGGACTAACGACTCAAGGCACAGCTTCGAAATACAGGGATTACAATATTCATATATGTCAATTGGATTTCAACGGAGTATTATTATTGCATAGGTGTCAATAGTCCCTTTTTCTTTCAATGGTGAATCACTATAGTTGCCTATGAAGCTAGTATATTTATATTGCAGCCGAAGAGAATATGTATTTTTTGTTTTAAAAATGTTGCATCCGTTTGACCGTTTGTTCTTTTGTGCATTCGTCTCTGAAACAGCCAAAATCCTCAACGGAAGTAGATAATGAGGATCTGACTTGAACTCTTCTACCTGAAACTATTCGGCTGTTTTCAAAATGGCCGCTTTATAACTTCGTTTTGTATTTTTGTATACATAACTAATAAAATACCTGGAATGCAAACACTAGAAGTTAGTTCCCAAGGTTCACGAATATTTTGCTCAGTCATTTCTGGAGAGAAAAGAAATATATTATGCTGCACCTCCTCAACCTTTCAGAATGCATTTATGCAATGAACTTGAGAACCTATACAAAGAGGGATAAGTCCCTCTTCTTCTACAACTTACTTCATCGACCAGAAACAGACATTCGAAGCTAGGAAATACCTTTAATAAATAATTATAATAATGAAAATAAACATGATAGATATTTTTAAATAAATAAAGTTGAAACATTAAATGCACACTTTAACTAGCTAAGAAATAACAGGATACCACTTAAAACGAACCAATAAATATAAAAAATTCCTGCTTAAGTTCCGAAGTGCAATGAAACGTCAGCGTCGTTTATAGAGTATTAAAATAAGGTATCCAAATAAAAAGTTGAACGTAGAATTTGGGATCGTCTGTTCGAATATTGCCACGCGACGATTCATTTTTTTGTTTTATTTTGAGTTTTACAAAAATGAATTGTAAATAGATATTTTATTGCCCCTTCCTTTGCTGCGGGATCAGTAAAATATCTACGCCACACTAACAGTTGTACTACTTTGGTCTAAAATTTACTCCGATGCGCGGGCGACTCTTAATATTGCCATTAATTGTTCTTTGTCCCAAGGAATACGCTTATTTTCTAAGTTTAACAGTTTTAGCGTTCTCATATTTCTCTCCTTGAGTGATTTTCAGCCCTCTCGCCACCCACGTGGTGTCGAATCAAAAAAGTGAGATTGCCTTTATTAATGTATTGAAACGAAGGATTTTCATACCAAATATTATATTTTGATCTGTTTCCTAGTTTCACCCCACCCGCCGTTTCACCCTATTGCGAGAGTGGCAAACTGTTAATGAGGTATATAATACTTCGAGGTTCTAAGGAATGTGTGTGGCAAATTGATTCGAATCCGTTAAAATATATATGAACAGTGTATTATGTTTGTTCGATGAATTTGTTTCTACTACTGTGCTACAGAAACTTCTGCACAGCACCAGAACGAAGAAAGGCAACACCTCCAACCTATCTTCAGTGAGAATTGAGAAATGCCGGCTTAGAATGAGAAATTAACATGTACTTTTATGGAAGAGTATCTATGGTATTACCTGCAGAAAAGGAAGTGAACTTAGGTTTCTTTTTTAACACTTTTTGTGTATAGGGATAACTTCAAAAAGGTAAAAGTGAAAGAAGGGAAGGTATCACTAACATAAAATATATATTTTTGGAAAGAGGATAAAAAGTACTACAATCATGGAAAAAGGAGAGGTGTTTCCCTTACTTAAAAAATAACATTTTGCATACGTATCCAAAGTCTACATGTTGAACATAATGTTCCATGACAGACGATATTTCAGAAGTCTCAGAACAGTCTGGTAGCTCACAAACCGTCATAAAGCATCGTAGTGTACAGTAGACAAATGTGGAATGGTGGGTATGGGCTTCGTTCTCGAATACAGATTAAGGTGGCTGCCATCTTTAAATCCACCATATTATTCGGGAATCAAATTTTACAAGTGGGTCGTGTGACTTATCAAACAGCGTGAGAATAGTCCCAGAAAGTAATTCCAGGTTTCAAATTTGACCTTCTTGTTACAGGGCATGAGTTAACGAAACGGAAAAGGCGCTGCTGGATAAATGAACATAACATACCATGGTACACTGTAAACTATCAGTAAAGGTAACGCCAACGCCGTAACAGGTAGGTCAAATCTAAGACCTGGAATAACACTCTGGGAACATTCTTGTGTTGTTTAATACATTAAATGGCCCAGTTGCTACTTCAAAACATGTCCTCCATATACTATGGCGGATTTCAAGATGACGATGATCATGTACACTAAAGTGTAGTCCATCCCACCAGTACACATTTGTGTATTGCTATGCTTCATTTTTTGTCGGTTTGTGAGTTACAAGATTGTAATGGGGCATTGGATTACCCTGTGTCATAGAACTTTATGGCTAGCATGCAGATTTTATACGTTTTATGCATATATGCAAGATTCTAATAATTTTTAAAGGAGTCAAAACACCTCTTCTTTAACTGTAGTATCGTTCAACCTCTTTCCAAATATATATATCATGCTAGTGATACCTTTCCTTCTTTCACTTTTGCCTTTCTGAAGTTACCTATATACGGAAAGAGTGTGAAAAAAGAAACGTAACTCCAACATTTATTTCTAGAGGAAATATAAGTCATACCCTTCCAAGTACATATGAATCCTTCACTCTAAACTGAAACACTGTGGACAGTTTGGAGGTAAGATAAGATAAAATGAATTGTATGGGCAGTAACAGTTTGGAGGTCTAGCCTTTTTCGTTCTGATGCTGTTCAGATTTTTCTGTGGGCTAGTAGTACAACCAGGTACGTTGACCAAACATACATTTTTCATACTTTTCTTCAAGCCACTGTTATTTCGAAACTTCTTAACAATTTCGAATAATAATTGAGACAGTTCCATTTTATGACTAGCAAAAGCCACATGCCAACTTTCAGCTAAACCCAGACTGTAGTTTGTGGGTTACATTATACTCGTGCACTGGATGATTTGACATGGTATGACCCTACTACTAAAAACTACAACTACTACTACTCTGACACCTATCATTACTCCTACTAACAACAACTAATTCTTCTATTTCCTTTATTATGCTTCTTAATATTATATCTAAATATTTCGGGCTTACTTCAATCCAAATTTGGATTTAAATTACTGAGATGGAATTTGTTTTCCTTGCCAGTAGCACTTCCCATTGCTTATAGTTAAGAAGATATCATGTCGACAGTATAATTAATTTTTACTATGTATGATACTAACAAGTTTAATATTATGTTACTTATAATATTTTGCAATTGTTTCTTAAACGAAAACGTAATTAGAACTACAAATCTATATTTGAAGAATATAATAAACCTCCTTTGCCTGACGAAGTGGGGCGTAATACACAATTTGTTGACAGAAAATACAGTAGCAAAGATGTCAGTCGTAAAGGACCCAAAAAAGATGAAGGAACCTTAGTAGTGTGACATGTAATAAGTATATGTTTGAAACTACAGACCGAAACCAGCAATGTTACAAACTGCCTGTGGTATCATCGAACTCAGTACTATGAGTTTACGTCAGACTGTCAATATGTAAAGAAGTCATGCCTTGTGATTGAAGTGATATCTGGTGAATTTAATAACTCTTAATTCCTCGTTATCAATCTGGTCGTTTTTCAATTTGCGTGCCTTTTGCAAACTTGTTCTCATATAATGCGTCGTCTCTGACTCATGTACTGTATCAACGTCCACTACATACTCCGTTTGTATATGCAGGTCTCCTGTAAGTGTGCTGTTTGCTTATCGTATTAGTTTACTATGTAGAACATAAGTTTTTACCTGCGTTTCTGTGTGTTAGTGGTGGGATACACTTTGTGTATATTAGGTATCCGAACAAAAACACCAGAGGTGCAAAAAGTGGAGCCAAGTTCTTTAGCCCTAAAAAGGTGTGAAATGGGAGACGGATGAGCCAAGTTCCTTGGTGACAGCATGTAACAGGAACAAAGGAACTTG
>JAGDQP010002547.1:47881-92961 GCA_022664845.1 Lepisma saccharinum
TGTGTGTGTGTGTGTGTTATAAATTTAAACAAAATCGATGTTAACTTGGAACGAGAAATGTAAATATAAATTGAAACATCTGCACTGACCTTATGTGAGTTTATACTCGTCGGAGCTCACCAATGTATCTGCATTAAATAAAATCAATAATTTTGATTTATGCGTTTATTTGTCTATTTGTCTTCAGTTTTCTCTCTGCATTTAAAGGTTTCTATTTAGCGTAACTCTGCTGCACATGTTACAGCACTGTTGCAGCACACCTGTTGCTGTTCTTTGACTGTATTATATATGAACAATAGGCCATGAATTCATTTTACTACAAAATTCAACTTGATAATGCTGCCTTTCCTTGTCTCATCTGTTATATTTCTAGATAAGGCAAATATGTGCAGTGTTTCCTGCTAATGTCTATGCAAACAACTCATAAAGCACCATATAAAGAACATGATATTCTAAGATGTTCGTTGATTTTGTATAAACGTATGTAGAGCGGTCAAAATTTCGTTTTCTTGCAAGACATTACTACATTCAAGTTTTAACATATCTTTGTCTCGTATAAATACATTTTAATATGTCTCCTTAGGAGACAATACATTCACATTTTATACGCACGGCAACACTGTAACGGGTTGTTGAGGACTTCGAGATTGTGCTTCGTGAAATTTCTTTATTTTTTTTCCTGCTAATCCTTGTTTTGGTCGTATATATTGTTGTGCAATGTTAATATAACTAGTTTTATTTCATCTATATAATATTGAAGTGACCTTTGGAGAAATAGAGGGCATACATTAATATGAATTGATTTGTACAGCGTATACACGATTTATCAAATGTAAACAAACAAAATAATATTATCAATAGTGCCAGCTTCTTTGCCTTTGATGTGATTCTGCGAATCGAATTATTTCGATAAGTCGAGCTGATGAATGATTTCGTTTAAAATACACTAGTACGAGATAATAATTAAAATTAATGATTGAGGTGATTGAACATGTCGATAAATCGAAAACAATTGAATTCTGTTTCTCTGAAGAAAATGTTAAATATGATACTCGATATTTTTGGAGTTTAGTACAAAATACGAGATGTAAAATAAAAATTAGTGACAGCATTATGAAATATAATAATTAAACACTAGATACGAGTTCTTATATAGCCAATGGATTTGGAATATTTTTAAATCTGTGTATGAAACCTCTCGCCAAGTATCCGCGGTATCTGGAGATGCTGGCATTGAGAATATGAATATGTTGCCTTTAAATGAAATACTATTCACAGAATATAGAGACGCAATTACAAAATTGAATCAAGAAATTAGTGAACCTTATGAGATACCTCCATATATACTGAGGCATGCTCTGAAATTTTCAAAGATCCATTGAGCATGCATGATTTATAATTTAATAATAAGAACAACAACTTTTCCACTATATGGCAGACACACGAGTCTTTTCACTCTTCAAAGCTGGTGATAACGGAAATATTAAAAGTTAGAGACCAGTGGCAATTGTATGTGCACCTGCTAGGGTACTTGAACAAATGTTATACAATCGTGTACTGACTCATGTTAAAAGTTATATTGCTGAGAATTAATATGGCTTTTCCTTCTAGGTCTACAATGACAAACATAGTAAATTATGTACAATATAATAATAATAATTCACAGCCACTACTGCATGCGGCTTCTCCCGGATGGAGCAGTTGGTCTTCTTGTCCCACACTGACCAGACGTGTTGGGAGAAGAGAGCTGAAGTTCCCAACTGTGATCGCTACTGTCTTTTACTCAGAGCAACTCCCCAATTACATCACGATGCTGGGTGGGCACCGTTCCAGATCCTCTCGCATCCTATAGCCTTAAGAGACGGGTATCGAACCCGGGAACCCGCAATCAGGAGTCAGGGACGGTAACCACTAGACCAGTTGTAACAATGGAATATAGATAAAGATTCAGCATTAACAATAGATCAATAGAACACTTAATATATATTGATTTTCCAATTTTTTCACAAGGTTAATATTGCTCTGATGTTGACAAAGTCATCTAAAATTGGGCTATCATCTCCATTTGTAGCTCTCCTTAATTCTTATCTTCCTCGTCGTAAGCCGTTTGTGGTGTACAAACAACATAAATAATTACTGCAACTAACTCAGTAGTACTCCGGAATGTAATTTTAGCATATTAGTTTTTGTTGTATGCTAATGATCTACCAAATGTCATTAAATTTGCAAGTTGTTTAATGTTTGTAGATGACATAAAGATATGTGCTGAAGTCCAAGTTACTGATGAGTGTCGATTCCTCCAGAGAGATATTGGTGCTTTTACTAATAGGACTGAAAAAGTTGTTATAACGCTCAGGTGTTTAGCACTAATAGAATGAACACCCAAAGAGATACATTTGAATAACTTTTATCAGTTAATTCTTAGAGTCAAAACTGGACTCGGATTTCTGAATCAACTGTCGAATTCCACTTGAGAGAGTGAAATCAACAGGTCTCATGGGAGTAATAGTACGCCAGCTAAGGAGCTGACTAATCAATTTCTGTTTTGCTGCTTCCCTGTAAGGTAAATAAGCTGGATGCGAAGTTGTGTGTAGCTTAGATAAGAATACTCGAACTACAGGTTAAGTTTGGAATATGAATTATAAAAGTTTATTTACAAGTTGAATTCATCACTGAGTGTCGACTGCAAGAATGTTCTTAATCCTAAGAAGTTGCATTGGTAAACTGAGATGTGGGATATGCAACGAGATTTAGTTCAAGCTGCTTTCTTTTTAAGTGTCGACTTCGCTGATCCGTAAGCTCTGTGGAAAAATAGCACCTCAAAAGGTAAGTGGAGAAGGGTGAGAACCTAGTTTACAGGGAAGTTGTTTCAGTCTTACTTGATAAGGTTAGAAGTTGATGGAAGTTCTATTGCTTGGCTGAAATTCATGTTCATCAAGGTCAGAACAGTCCTTTTATAGCATCCTGGATTAATCTACTGATATTGACTTAGGTCTTAACTCTTACCGCTATGTGTTGGGATTTTAAGGTGGAAAGATGGAGATGCACATCCGATAACGCGTTCCTTGAATGTTTTCAGTCCAGCCTACACACTTATACGTACACTGTAAAAACCGTACCTTTGAATAGTGAGTACAAAATCGACATTTGATACCCACAATTTTTGAGAGGCAGTGGCGAATCCAGAGTTCTTTGCCTCCCAGTTCTTGGGAGCGAAAATATGGTAAAATATGAATTCCTGTGCCAGTCACTATCTCTGAAAAATAGGTGGCATAATGTACCCACACATTTTTTTAGAATCAGTGACGGGCAGAGGGATTCATATTTTACGATAGTTTTTTTTATTAATTTGATCCCTCCAAAGAACTGGGAGGCAAAGAACCGACCCTCTAGACCCAACCCTGGGCTCGCACTGCCTCTCAAAATTTTTTGGTACAATGGCAATTTTGTACCCATTATTCAAGGGTACAGTTTTTGCAGTGTAGGATCACAGTTCTTTAATGTGAAACGATGATTTCCACGTCACTGACACAACTGCTATACATTTTCTATCTTTTCCGTCTTGTAAAAAGAGTACCAGGTGTATGCACAAGTTTTGGACGGTTTTTGTGGTAAAGAAAACACGTAATTTTCAAGGGAAATTATTATTTTTTTTTTTCAAAATATTGGCCATCGGCTTCTACACATTTCGTCCATCTTTCAGATAATTGATGCATATCATGCCAGAGAAACTGCTTGTCTTTTGCGGCAAACCAATCGTCGAGCCATTTTCGAACGTCTTCGAAATTCCTGAAGTGCTGCTCTGCGAGCACGTGCCCCATTGATGCGAAGAGGTGATAGTCGGATGGCGCCAGGTCTGGGGAGTACGGCGGGTGCGAAAGCATGTCCCAACCAAGCGATTTCAAAGTGTCTTTCACTGGTTTTGGTGTGTGAGATGGCGCATTGTCTTGTAACACAATCAATTTGCCATGTCTTCGGGCCCATTCCGGTCTTCTTTCGATCAATGTGTGATTTAAATTAATCATTTGTTGGAGATAGCGTTGTGCATTAACAGTTTCGCCGGCCTTCAAGAGTTCATAATACACAATACCGCTCTGGTCCCACCAGACACAAAGCATGGTCTTCTTGCAGAAGCGATTTGGCCTTTCCGCTTCGGGTTTCCAAAATAAATCCATTTCTCGTCACCCGTCACAATTCGATACAAAAAGAATTTTCTTTCGTGGCGTTGAAGCAGCATTTCACAAGTGACTTTGCGATTTTCCATTTGACGTTCATTCAAATCGTGTGGGACCCATTTACTTAGTTTATTGATCTTCCTCATTGCTCGTAAACGTCTGCTGATTGTTTCTTGTGACACATTTAATGCTTTTGCCAATTGTTGTTGAGTTTGAGTTGGGTCATACTCCAATAACACCTGCAATTGCTCGTCTTCGCACTTTTGGGGTCTACCCGAGCGCGCACTGTGTTTCACATTGAAATCACCAATTTTAAATTGTCGAAACCATGTCTCACATGTTCTAATCGATGCAGAGTGTTCCCCATATGTTTCTACCAGCACACGATGACTTTCAACAGCCTTTTTCTTTTGATTAAATAAGAAAAGCAATGCGTGCCGCAAATGTTCTTTTTCAGGCACAAACTTCGACATGATCACTGAACGATAAAACAAAGACGCTAGTGTTTGGCGGACTCAACTTGTGTGTGTTTGTAGTTTAATGTCAGAGAAACAAAATGACGTATGTGTCAAATGAATACGCTGCGTACTTCTCGCTGGCGCCATCTCTTAGGTAAACCGGAAACTACTTATACATACTCCTGGTATGCTCCCAAAGTCTTTATATTATTTTAGGCTTTAATATACGAAAATAGGAACAAAATAATAAAGACTATCACAATTATTATTCTTTCGGGGAAAGGTTTATACCTCTTAATAGCTATAAGATTAGACACTCTACTTCTTTGAAGATTTAAGTTAGTGAGGCAAGAGTGTTCCCGTATGTAGAAAAATAATTATACTAGTAATTTTTCCAAATCTAATATAGGTTCGAAAGTAAAAAGGGTTGAGTTGGTATTTAAATACTGAAAGAAGTAAAAACGAACGGTGGACGTCATAATCTTGGGTTTAACCGCAGGATTTTGAATCTTGTTGCATAACTCACGACAATATATTCAGTTGAAAAAGAGAACATTCAAATTAACAGATAATAATAAAACATTACTACAGGTTTGACATTACGGTGGAGTTTTAACATTATGTAATACTTACAGGTATATAAAACTGTCATTCTGCAAAAAAACTAAATGTATATGCTATATATATGTAGCAAAAATGAAAGAGGAGTTGCTAAAGTACATTCATAATGTTCAGATACGCATAGTAGAAAGGTTGTGAATCTCAAATAGAATACAACAAATATAAATGAAATTAAACTCAACTAATTGACAAAATAAACAGCCAACTGGCATTATATCAAAGCAAGAATATTAGAATATACAGACAATAAAATACACCAGGAAAAATGAGTAAAACATAACATCAATTAAATCATTTACCTAAGAAAATGTTAAAAAGTACGATAGAAAGATAGTTAAAAGGTAACATGAGAATTAATAATCTAACGATAATTGAAATAATACGCTAAGAAATGCATCATACGCATCAAGGGTAAAAATGGAAATTGCTGTTTGTATTACGTACTTGTTTCTTCACACTTCAGTTTCCTTTAGTTTGGTATGAATATGAACATATGGACCGGAATAGGTTGCTAGGAGGTTGGTATGGGCAGTAAATTGAAGGTGTTGCATTAGGTCTGGGTGTTGAAAGGAGTAGATATTTTGGAGTGCAACTGTGATGAAAATCAGCATTGGGCAAATGTAATGAAAGTCAGGAATTGGGTAACAGTATGGACTGTGCAGATGTGTAGTCGAAAAGATGTAGTAAGTGTAGTCGAAGGTCAGTTTTCAGGAAGACGGATAGGCACAAGTTCAGGGTTAGCGGATATTGGTTTAGGGCGGCCATTACATTTGTAACTGAAAGCAGAATACTTTTCTTTACAGGTATTACATTTGGAATGTTGTTGAAGTTTACTACAGTTCTTCGTAAAATTTTAGTAAACTCTATTTTATATGGGCCAGTCTAGTAACATTTTGACTTCGGCTTCTCACGATTCCACCCTTTACACCTAGTTAAAACCCACAAACATCCGGTATTTGAATCCGTCGTCTGTCGGGATTCGACTCCGGGGCCTTCGAGTCGTTGGCCTAACGCCTTTGACCACACGGTTACCCGGCAACAGTCCTTTGTGTTATGTGATCCAGTAGTAGGCACAGGTTGGGTTGTTAATACAGGCAGAAGTAGGGTGTGAAATATAGATCTGGCAACTTTCACAACGGACAGGTAATGGAGGCGGAGAGCGAAATGGTTAAACTGTGTAACGTCTTTTGTAGTTGTATGCACCTGTTGTCAGTAAGTCGTTGAGTGTCGCTTGATGATTTGTAAGTTCGAATCATGTGACATGCAGTGCCTGTCTTGGTTTTGATACGAATACATGAAGTAATTACGTGATATTCAGCTTGTAGTTCTTCTTACGCCTCCTCGTCAGTAACTGTCTGTTCCACACCACGAATGACAACAGATAACATGGGTGGTCGTCGTCGGGATGGTGAGTGTTTCAGTGATTCATTCTCTAAGCGAGTAAGTTTTGCAGTTTGGCCAAAGATCTAAAAACTGTGTTTGTTATGGATTTAAGTTGCAAGCTGCTGGTCAGAAGATTGTACTATGATGCCGTTTCTGGTTGGAATGAGTCCTGAGATTGCATGACAAGGAATATGTTTTAGAAATTGATTTAGCAGGATCTTAGGAGTCTGAAATTTTGATCAAATCCAGTTAGGAGAAATTAGTGCGACGTGGATGTCACTTGATGTGTGTCCTCTGGATAAGTTTGATCAATGATATCCAAAAATTCATTATCGGAGTCTGAGTCGCTAAGCACATGAATCTTCTTTGGTGGTGGTTAAGTTGATGTGGTTCGTTCTGATTTTCTGCCTGAAGATGATGGACTTTGGTCTGTTCCCTTTTTCATATGGCACCTGATGAATAATAAGGAGGATATACATGTGCAAGCACACCTGGAACAGTTTTAGAAGATGGTAACGTCCTCAGAGCTGTATGTCTGACATGTCTGTGGATGGTGAGAAGCATTGCAGGGTAAATTCTGCGATGAATCTTAAAAGGAACATAGTGTTGATGAACTGTCTTTTCAATGTCAATATAATGTCAGGTGGAACTCCCAGTTTGATTAGGGGGCTCAAGATGTGCAAACTTTTCCTATCAGTAATTGAAGCAGAGACTATCTACTGGGTAAGTCTAGATTCTTAAAAAAAACTTAAAGTTATGAAATTTCGAGAAAGACGAAAGAAACTGATTTTCTCTAAAGGATATGAAGTATAGTTTTTTGGACTATCATGCTTTTGTCAATTTGAAATAGTTTAAGCGCTTTATCATGTCTGGATGATGCTTGATGTTAAAGGGAGGAAGGATATAAAGATCATAGCTTGGGGCTCTTTTCACAATACACTGTTCTGTAGGTATGTGGACTCCTTTCACTTACTAAAATGAAGGTTATCGTGTGGTCAGGAATATTTTATTTAACAAAAAAGTTTTAAAAAGTGTCTATGGTATAACATAGTAAAGTGCGAAAATGATATTGATACACTTTTCATCGTTCACAAGTAGTTATGTTAGCGTTTTTCTTTCAAATAACTGTACAGGAAATTATGGTGAACCTGTTGTGAATCAATACTTACACTGAACTCATCCTGCACTGTAGGCCACGCAACCAGCTCGTTGTAGAAATTGGTGTGATCATCAGGAATACAGCAACGTATGTTCTTCTGGTCCTCAATTTCTGATTTCTTCATAGGAATTTTACGAGTTTGATAAGCAGGTCTTCGTAAAAGTACCACATCATCGCGTTTTCTCAATAAGAATGCCTGCGGAGGTAACAATCCACCAATCCATTCACTTGCTAGTACGTTCCATTTTCTGAGTTGTATTCAAAATAGTTGTACTTCGAAATCTGAAATGCTTCGCTGTTATTATTTTGTAGTTTAGATTCTTTTATAGTTTTGAAGTCCAATATTTCAAGACAACTTTGTTCATCTACTAGTGTAACATCTTAGGCGATTCTTGCGAGACGTTGCAAATAATTTCTCATAGCTCCTTAAGAGTGTACATTCGATCGTGCCTTCTGATGGCGCCTTTCATTCTTGCAAACTTTCTATCACATGGCAGATAGGAATGTCCACGAAGTGGAAAGAACTGAAGTATCCGCTTAAACTTTGCAGAATCTGTAAGTCCGAGAAAGAACCAGGAAATTGTGCGGTAAAATGCGATTCTAATCACTCTTAGTGTTACCCTTCCACTATATCATGTGATAACGCATTCGCAAACAATGTGATTGCACACTCGGGCTTACCACCAATGCAACACAAAGGCCTGAGTCATGGCTACCAACTTTTTACAATCGTACATAAATTTATGACTGAGATACCTTCTTACAATACAAGGATTTCATAACTTGGCATCGGTGTGAAAAGGTACCCCCGTCAATGACTGAAGTACCTTTTTACAATACACTAAGATAACACGTCCTTGTTTTGCTCTGTTCTGGTAGTTGAATTAGGACCATTTGTGATGCAGAAGATACGTCTACCCACAGAGAGTATGAAACAAGCAAAAACTCAAAACAACCAAAAAAGGGACTCAGGTCCCTTTTTACAATAAAATATTCATATATGCAAATATTACGTTAGCCATGACATTAAGCATGCATATATTAAAGTAGGTTGTCGACAAGAACACTTAACATATGGTATTCTTAATTTCCTACAAACATATCTCTGGCGTCATAATATCTCTCTACAGTATTCAGATTTACATGTAATGGTAATACTTAATGTGAGAGAGGAAATCTAATTGGTAATGTAATATTTGTAATCAACTATTATAATATTCTATATGACTCAAACATCAGAATAAAATACTTACACAGAAATATAAATATTTAAAACTAATGTTTCTAAAGAATTAAAAAAAACGTTTAAAACATAAAAAATATTGTGTTGTTACCCTTTTCACAAATAGTCTTTCTTGTGGTAAATGTTTGAAAATTCACACAGAGAATATGACAGTCGCCGTGACCTGGACTAGAACCCGGATCTCCCCGTTACCGGCTAGGTATGCTAACCATTACACCACCACAACACTGTCAATTCTACCTGTATGCTGGATGCTCCTCTCACCTAGACTCTAATGAAGCTTCTTACTGCTTGTTACAATGCCCAGGCACTCCATAAGAACAATTTGAAAAATCTCCGCCTTTTGCCGCCTGAGTCACAGCGACTGTCAATTTTTCTGGGTGAATTTTCAACATTTACCATACAATACGTTATTTCTGAAAAAAAAAAAAAAACATAATAACATCTATTCTTTCGTACCACACAATTGGAGAAAGATTCCTCAACTGAAAGAAAGTCTCAACCTGTTGTGGAGTTCATATATATCCACATGTTTAAATTTCTCTAAAGCACCGAAGCTGTCTTCATTACAATGACTATACGACTTAATGCAATTAAAAATGTGTGGTTTTGTATTTAACAAATATACTGGAGAATTAGGTGCTGAACATAACTTAGGATTAAGAATCGATACATCTAAAGTCAAGTTTGGGTATGATGATGGTAGCGAAGGCAATAAATTGTGCAAGTTCCAGGCCCCTACTTACCCTAAAATTAGCAATTACTATCATGAAAGGCAAGTTCGTTTTCTGCTATCGAACATAGATGAGGTAAGATCTAATTAATCAAACACAATGTGTCGTATTTACTGTAACAGAATTGTGGCTTGATGACTACAAACACGAAATATATTCAAATACTTAAGTACTCAGCCGCTCGTCAACATAAAGGATCAAGAGTTGGTGGAATTCTAATATACTCTCTACAGAATTTGGATCTTGAAGTTGTAAGCCTGAAGTCAGACTAATTATAATCACATAGAATACCTCAACGTTAAAATTAAAGTAAGCTCATTATCAATCGGTTTACAGGCCACGTAGTACGCCATATAGTGGACTTAGTTATGGGAGATATTTTAGTGGATTTCCACTCTTAAATGAGTAACCTTTAGGTACTCGGAAATTTAAATGTCGAACAACTCTATCCAGAAAAATCTGAAACTGTTTACTTAAAGTCAATTTTAGAATCAGTACAGTTAACTTATTTAATTGATGAGCCATCCAGAATAACTGAATCCAGTAAGTCATTATTGTATTTAATCGTTACTGACAATGACCAGATGGTTTAATCATGTAGTGTGAAAGCACTGACTTACGTTCGTAGTGCTCAACATTACCTGC
This sequence comes from Lepisma saccharinum, assembly GCA_022664845.1. NCBI lineage: Eukaryota > Metazoa > Arthropoda > Insecta > Zygentoma > Lepismatidae > Lepisma > Lepisma saccharinum. The sequence continues at coordinate 58,300 of JAGDQP010002547.1, forward strand.
ATGCCTAGGTGCTCAACTGAAACTATTCCTTACCGGAACTATACCACTTTGAACGAAGAATTATTCTTCCGCTATACCAAAAACACAAACTGGTGCGATATTGAATTAGGTAAATTGATAAACGAAAACGTGAATGTTTTACATAAAACTCTAACAAACCATTTTGTTGTACATGCTGTAATTAAAACAACGAAAGTAACTAACTTCAAATTACCTTATATTTCAAGCAATATAAAGCTATTAATGAAACTAAGTCAATGTGCCCACTAAAAGTTCAAATATACCAGAGCTCTTCCGGATTGGGATGAATATAAGAGATTGCGTAATTTCACAACGACTGTGGATTGGCAAAAGACAATCCCATATTTTTCTCATCATATATAATGTAGCACTAGTATACAGGATACCTGGAAAATAATGCGTGAACTTCGTTTGTGCAATAAAAATATTCAATCTGCTCTCTGTACGGCGCTGATTGATTCTAAATGATGTGGATCGTCATTGTCAACTCACATTGTTCCTCAGTTACTAGTGAAGATATCTTCGATAAACAAACACTGGAATTTACATCTAAAGGTCACCAATACAGTAGACTCGCGATTATCCGAGGTAATTGGGATCGAGACCATCTCGGATATGGGAAAACTCGGATAATACGGAGGTTAAGTGCTTTCGTCGTAAAAATAACGAGCAAAAATGTGAAAATGTACAAAATTGGTTTGTTGTAAGAAAACACATTTAAATAAACAAAATTACAGACCTGTAAGCAAGTAGAAACATGAGACATGTTTTTGAAAAGTCTTTGATTGTCTTCTGAGTTTACCTCTCTCCTCTCTTAGATGATGAGACTTCCTATTCGCGCAAAGTGACAGCTCGTCGCTGTAATTGTTTCGCTATTAAGAACTTTATTTTTATTTCTTATCTTCCGATGACTGGCTCGGTTAACCCGAAGGCTCTGTTGACCGGGATCCGGATAATCGCGAGTCCAATGTAGTCTGACTACTTTCCATCGAAAACCTTGTGTACATAGATGAAGTGAAAAACTCTGCATTTAAAATTAAATCTAAAGCTGCTGCAGTTCATAGATTAAACAAAAGAACACTTAAACTGGGGATGCCCTTTATCTTAGCCCCATTGGCATACGGCATAAACTTCTCACCTTCTAACAGCTGCGTTCCTAACGCATGGAAAATCGCAAAAGTGCACCTTACTTACTTAGTTACTCTATGGCTTACGGGACTGGCAAATTCTTCGCCGCAGTAATAAACGTTCTCCGGATTCTATTCGGAGCAAGAGCAAGCCAGTTTTCATCACAATACCTACTTCGAAGATCCCTTCTAATATTATCCTCCTGACAGTGTCTCGGTCTTCCCAACGATCTCTTTCTATCCGGCTTACCAACGAAGATGGAATATTTTCTTTGTTTCTTCCCCATGCGAGTTATATGGCCTGCCCATATTACTCATCGCGATTTCATTATTCTTACAACATCAAGTGAGTCGTAAAGTTCGTAAAGTACTTCGTTATGCACTCTTCTCCATTCGCCCATCATCTTGTCCCGTTTCCGCCCGTATATCTTTCTCAAGACCTTATTTTTAAACACTCGTAATCAACGTTCACCTGCTAGGGTCGTACTAAAACCTTAGCAACCGTAAAGTATTACCGGCAGAATAACCGTTCTGTATATTTTCAATTTCAACTTTCCTGATATCAATCGCTAGGTTAGAAGTTTCTGGACTGAGTAGAAACTCATTTCATTTCTTTCGTGACCTCGTTTTTGCTTGTTACATACACGTGTATGCTCCTAAATATTAAAATTTGTTTATTTTCTCTATGTTCTCCTTTTTAAATGTTATGTATTAATTAATTCATTTCCAGTATCTCGACTTCTTATCATACGTTTTGATTTCTCTATGTTTATCTCTAGACTTTTCTCATCGCACGCTTCTACTAAGACATCGGTGTTGCATTGCAGTGCATCTATATCGTCCTTTATTAAATATACATCAGCCCCGTACACGAACTGTTAATTGAAGCCACTCAATGTTAGTCCCTCTTTTGTTTTCTGAATCGTATATTCTAACGCAAAGCTAAACAGTAGTGGTAACAAGATATTACCTTGTTTCAATCCGTTGCGAATCTTGGAACTATCTGATATCTAATTTCTTATCCACACTTTGCTAATCGACTCTCTGAAAGACATCCTCACTAGTTGAACAAGTTTTTTTTTCGGAATTCCAAATTGTACCAGGATATTGTATAGTTTCCCCTTTTTGATAGATTCATGTGGTTTCTTAAAATCAATGAATAACTGGTGAACTGCTCATGCTATTCCCATTTCTTCTCTAAGATTTGTGTCATGGAGAAAATCTGGTTCAACGCGGATTTATTTCTTCTAAATTTACATAGGTGCTTTCCAATTATTTCATCTACGTATACGCTTAGGCGAGTTAGCAGGATATTATTCAGTACTTTGTAACATGTTGGGAGCTTTACAGTAAGATGTATCGCCTTTTATAGAAACAGGAACTACTATTGAGGTTTTCCATTTCTTCTAAGCTCCTTACATAATTTAACTCATATTATATCTTCGTATTTTTCCTTTATTATTATTAGTTGTAACTCAGTATTTTCTCTTGTTGTAATTCGTCAAATTCTGATGTATTTGTTCTTTTGTATTCTTCTTGACAAGGGTTAGGTAGTAGGCACCCTCCGGATGAACCTCACCCGCTTAAACAAAGCCATTTTCAATTCAGTTCAATATGACAATATTTTAATTTCACTACCCAGAGACGTAAGCAAATTATAGCGTTCTATATTTCTCGTGCAGCGGCCCAGGTAATTAACTAACTTAAAACCTGCATTTTTAAAGAGCAGTACTTTATTTTAAAGTTGTGTTAGTAATGTACTTCTTTCTTAATTTTAGATATTACAGAATTCATGGCGAAGACTTGGGAGAGCATATCGATCAGGGTAATTTAAGATCGATTAGAAAATATTTCAATTGATGTATTGAATACCAGTGTTGTATCTTTATATCAAACTGCCTTTGTTATTTGCAAGCTACGTACTATAACCATATATCTTCTGCTTATACAAATAAAATACTTTCCTGTAGTACGAAATGTTGAAATAGACTTATCAATTGGTAGTCTCTCTTTAATACACCAATGTTTACATTGGGTTTTTGTAAAGGCAATAACGATGCTCTCGTAGGATATTAGCAGCTGGCAAACAATATATTAAGTGTTAGTCATAATATTGCCTAGTAAATATACGGTATATCTCCACGTAACATACACAAGTTCACCTACGTTTGAAAAGAACCGCTTAAATTGACTCTGAGTATGTATTATTAGCCTGCAAGAGAAAAAACTTGCCTTATTATTCTCTCTATGATATTTGTACAACAAACTAATTATGATGCCTATGCATACATAGTGTCCTGATATCTTAAGATAGATCACGTTCCTTACTTACACTTTTCTCCCATTGCTAATTACGTGTTAGCTTTGAGTACACATCGTGTGTTGACCGTTAAACACACATTCAGCAGGACATTTATTGACACGCAATATCAGACGAGTCATTACGAAGAAGTACTTCAAAGGTAATATATTGGAATATGAACATAACTATACAGAGAACTAAGAAAATTTAGATCTGCAATCACTTTTAATTGTGTTTCTTTAATTAACGATTAGCCAATACATTTTTTGCTAAAGAAAAACAAAGAACAATTTAACTTACACATTTATTTCTGACAATTGGAACCCTGGAAGCAAAATATACTATTGCGAATCTACACATTTAATGGAATTTAGATCATTTATTACAGAAACATAGATAGGAAAGGCAATATGTGTTTTAGGTATGTTAGAAATAGTTCATTCTATTAGAAACTGTACGTGTTAAATATCACCGTTACTTTTAAACTAATTTTGTAATTGATGAAGAAATGTACTCATTATTATTATTATTACATTTCTTACTTTCTGTGTTTTGTATTAGAGTAATGATGCTGTAATTCACAATCTAGGACGCCTAATATTAAACCACACATCAATATTCATACTTGGGATCACTTACATTCTATTCCATTACAACATTATTTCACCATTTGCGGAAAAGCACCGAAGCTTAAGTGTTTTGCGAATCTTGTACTTGAATTGTACATTTCACATTTAATATTCTCGTTTATCACTGGTTTATAACATTGGTAAACAGTTTCATAGAATTAGCAGCATTCAGAATGTTTCTCTGAAGGATTCCATTCCTACGTATTCTGACTTTCGCACCGACTCTTCTAACGCGACATGTTACAAACTTTATAAGTTGCGAAAATGTTGAGAATAAATTCGGAATTTGTTTAATTCATTTCATACCAGAGGACATCGGAGAATACAATTTGAGAAAGCTATAAATACAGATTGTCAAATTGCATGGAATTTGTAACATGATCTTATTATACGTGCTGTAAACTTTCACATCATATCATCCCGTTTCGGTCTGTATATCTTTCTCATAAACTCATTTCCAAAACAACCTCGTAATTTATATTCAGTTGCCAGGGTCATTCTCCAACCATAAAGTATTTCTGCAGAATAACCATTCTGTACATTTTCACTGTCAACAGTCTTCATCTTAACTGCGAGGTAACGAGTTCGTAGACTAAATAGTTACATGCATTGCTCGATACTAAGCGAATTTCATTTCTTCTCTGTCCTCACTTTTGCTTTTCATGTAAGTCCCTAACTATTAAAATTTGTTTTCCTTCTCTGTGATCTCATTCCTAATTATTGTGTCTGTATTTCTCTAATCCAACCTATTTCGTCTTTTTTAACATGAATGTTATTTTCTCTACGTTCACCTGTAAGTCTATCTCACCGCAATATACCACTAAGTTATTGGCATTACTTTGTAATATATCTATATCGCCCCCATTAAATCTAGACCATCCGAGTATAGGAACATTTTGTTTCAAGCCATTCAAAAATATCTCTTCTTTTAAATACACAACTTATAACTAATATATAAAATTAGGTATTGTACAGATGTAATACAAACATATATTAAATTGTATTTCTTTTCTGAGCCGGAACAAATACAGTGATACATTAAAATTAAACAGTCACTAATGAGAATTCTAACAATTGACTAGTGTTTACGGTGATAGTATTACAAGAACGACCTCTCTAGCCACTTAAAAAATAAGTCAATTGTAATGTTTATTGGACTATCATTGTCTCATTTGAAGCAGAACATTAAAATATATTAAACAACCAAATATTAGTTGCAGACTTCAAGGTGCAGACTCAGAAGAAAATATTAAACCTTAAAATTGTTCATATTTTCATAGTATCCAACTAAAATTTAATTGTTTAATATATTTTAATGTGCTTTATGAAATTAGACAATAATAGTTCCATAAACATTATAATTGACATTTCTGTAATCCCTTTACTATTGCAGTATTAAGTCGAGAAACGATGAAGTAAATAATTTGGGTGAATCAAATAATAAAACAAATCATTTGAACTGTAGGATTGTCAGTACCTCTGTGTTAATACTGTTTTTCGAGCAATTTCTCCAGAAAGGCTTGTTTTGATCTGTAGCTCATTAGTTCGGAAAAGTCATTAATAGTAATTAATTACTAATTAGCGTACATAGGCAAGTACTAGCGAAAAACAATACTATATTACAATTATATGACATAAAAAATAAACTATTATAACCAAAGTAGATATTGGCTTTTCAGTCAATTGTTACTGCACATACATTCCAATTCTACCATTTAATGATAATATCATGATGAATTATGATCTTGATATGAGTATATTTATTCCTCCCTTAACTAACCTGTAACATGAATTTGATGAATGAATACCATTCGTGATGCAAAAGAAACCAGTAAATTTGTTGTAAATATTCTAACAACAAGATTGGTTGGTCAATAGATCAGGTATTCAACTCAATTTAATGTTATCAATTGTCTTTGTCTATCGTAGGTCCTTGTATTTGCAGTGAACATTATGCAAATACAATTTCTTTTTTAATTCTCTGGTCGTAGAGCAAGTCTTGAGTATTGATTTAATATTTCGTTTCCATAAATATTCTGCATGGAGGAATGGTGGGAAGTTGAGTATAATGCAGCTGCCTTCAAAATATTAGACTCAACATTCTTTTTTTCTTACTTGTCACACTACCTGATTCTAGTTACTACGATTTAATTTCTTTCTCAGTTTTATTAATTGTCACTTAACCTTTTCAAAATCACTAATCAATTGGCGCATGATACACACATAGAATTGCTACATACAGTTTAGTTCTACATCACAAACATTAAATACGGTAAAAGATTGGAAGAAAATTACGTCTGACGAAGATGGAACCACGTATTCTTTATCAAATGCTTACGCTTTTGTCGAGTGCTACGTACATGGTTAGTAGTACACTTTTTCTGCAAGTCACCATTCTTAACCCATAAATTATTGATTTCCTCAATCAATTGGTGTTTGGCTTTAATGTGCTTCTTTCTCAGCATTTCCTTCGTGAAGCTCTAGAGATTTTTTTAGTGAGGTTCATGTCTGGATTTATGGGGGTTACGGAAATATACTAATATCCTCCTCCTTGATGATTTTTTGACATTCTTGAACCATTATGTATAACGATGAAGAATCATCACCAAACTAGGCGGCAGTATCTCTCTTGAAGACCCTTTATTTGTCGGTCAAGCTGCATTATTTCCTCTATTATATGAAATCTTCCAAGTCCTAAGACAGACATTACATCCCAAAAAACATACTAGGGTTAGATTCTTCACTGTTTACTTTACACATCCCACTCCTTATCCTTAGGACAACGTCGCCCGTATCATAAGTATTAATTAAGCACGGTGAAATATGGCACAAGTTCATTCTTTCAGTACTTGTTCCTATTTGAGGCACTTCTTTGTCATTTTTAGATATAAATAAGAAACTCTGGAATTTTTTAAAAACGTCTGTAGCTGATGTTTGGCTATAGAGTTGTTTCCATTGGTCAAATCGTTAGAGTATTGCTTGTGTCCTGAGTGAGTGGGGAGAATTCTACGGGTGTGAATATACCTAGTAACCTAGTAACCTATACTAGGTATCTATACCGACATCCGTATATTGTCGCATTTGCTACTGAATTCCATGGAAATAGGAGAATATAATTTCCAAGTTGTATAGATTTGATACTGAATATAGATTAGTACAAACATAGTTAGTTGTCGCTCCTGCTGAATATTCGTTTTAAAATCATGTTATCTATAATAACTAGTTTTTCAATTCGTTAGATTTCATTTGTCTTTAAATTTCCTGAGAAACGAAGATCATTGTTGGTTAATGCGAATAACCAGATTTGTGTCTAAGACTTCTACGTTCGTCTTTGATAATATAATAGTAGTATTACTAGTAGCAGTAGTCGTGGTAGTAATGGAAATAGGTGTTTGAATTTGAATATATTTATGACCCGCAGGCATCTCAGGATTAGGCCGTGACAGACTGGAGGAAAGGATGTTGAAATGTACTCGTAAAGGCTTAGTTTGATGTTACCATTCCGTCATTTGCGCTTTGTGATTAAGGAAAGTCCACAGTATGACACAAGACATTAATTTGGACTTTAACATACTAGTATCAAAAACAAATACCAGAAGAGCATGGTTATAATGAAAACAAAGGAATTTAAATTCCGCTTAAATATATTTATAGTATATTCACCTGTTTCTTTGTCTGTAGACAACTTTCAAATCAGGAGCTATTAGGTCTACTAAGGTGGTTGAGGTAACGTTCAGAAGGTCTCAACCAATCTACCAGAGTAACATAGATAATCCAAATAGTACGCTCATTGCCGAAGCCTGGTGGTAACACCTATGCACATTTCCACCGCTGATCTCAACTTCACTTCTTTATTCCTATTTTGAGTTATACTGATTTCGAAGTTATTTTCCCTAATTTTCGGTACTGTGCCAATAGGTACAATTAAACTAGCATGTTTCCGCTAGCGACTTACTACAAACTATGTTAGTTATCCTTGAGCTATTGCTCCCGAAGACAATACGCTGGGTTCTGTAAAGACATCTTGTAAAGAATTATTCTAGTAGAAAATCGTACCTTAACATAGGTGTGGAAATTCAATAGAAAAGAAAGCAATAATCCAAGTGTAATAATTAGGTTACGTGCGTAACTAATGCGAATGTGCACCAGTGTCATAAATAATCAGAGATTCAGAACGAATAATGAATCGAGTTCATTGAATTCAAATCCAAGGGTAATTTGATTTTACTTGTTTTCGTTGAATCGCTTCACTGGGTCATGAAGGACATACAGAAATCAAAATAGTACTCAGAAAAAATTTTAGGACTCTAAAATAATTTTAAATCTATGAAGGGATATTTCTCTCAATTTCTCGCTAGTCACGTACTAACTTCTCTGACACACTAAGACATTTATAAGTAATATATTTAAATATTTACTTTTAGGTGATAATTCTCAGATCAACATGCGTCAAGTGTTTGTATTGGCCATCGCTATTATAAGAAGAGTGATTTCAGTTCTTGAAATTGAGCAGAACGACACAAATGTATTTTTGGAAGCAGTGAAACAAATCCTTGATTCTGGGATAAATGGGAAAACCTGCACAGCAATATTCGAAGAGACAGACTTTGTGAATGGGAATATTAATAGAAGAGGCTTCGCGTATTTTCCACTACTAACAAGCAGAGTAGAAAAGGACACAAATAAATCTGTAAATTTAGTACATCTTTTCAGCCATGGAATGGCTCATGCTTGCGAGACGTTTGTACTAGCCCCAAGAAATATTTGCAGAATGTTTATTTCAATTCATAAAGCTTATCAGATGAGCATTCAAAGAAGAACAAGAAAATTTATTGTTGTGGGAAGAAGTCCTATCCAAGAAATCCTAAATGAATGGTTGAATTGTACATTAAACAAATTCTATCCACATGTGTATATATTAAGTAATAGTAAACACTCCTCCGTTTCCAACGTGCATTTGTTGTTCCACACTCTTAGTACAAATTTACAAGCAGCAAATATTCAGGACCTTGGTACATTGGCAAGTAATAGTTTTGCTAGTAATCTTAAAAGATTGGCAAAGAGTAGATTACTAGATTTAAAAGGAATAACTCTGTCTTTGCTTATGTGTTCTCTGATTCCGCGGACTTTTGTAAACGGATCCTTCTATGACGGAATAGATTACAGAGTGACGATGGAATATTCTGTGAAACACAACTTTACATGGTCTATAAAGACATTTCCAATTTCCGACCTCAATAATGATAGCTTCTATGATTACATGATTAGTGGTAAGTTCCATGCATTAATTCCTGGGAGAGCACTTGGCTGGGAATATCCAGGAACAGACAAATCAATTGCATATATCAATACTCAGATAAAGTTCCTCATACACTCCCCAAGGCGAATTCAATATCTCTGGTCAATATTTTCTCCTCTCTCGAGAAACGTTTGGCTATCTGTAATTATTTTTATACTGTTCAGCTCAATTCTTTTGAATTCTTTCTCTGTTTTGTGTTCATTTCTCCCATCTCCTAACTCAAACAACCCATACAAGAAATACACCTATGCACTTCTTAATTCCATCCGTATTGCCACAGGTTCGGGAGTACCAAACGCAACACAAACTGTAATAGGACAGATTATTGCATGGTTACTCATAACCACAACTATAATAATTACTGCTTACAATTGCAACCTAATCTCTTTCCTCACCTCCCCACGTTTCGAGAAGCCAATCCAAACTCTGGAAGAATTTCTTAATTCCGGAATGCAGTGGGCCACTAAAGATGAAACCTACAAGACGTATCTCGCAGAATCAGAAGGATCATTGATTAGAGCACTTGCCAAGAGACATATGTTGGTGGATAGTCTTGAGGAGATGAACTCCTTAGCAAAACAAGGTAAAGCGGCTGTTGTAGCAGAAATATACCCCTCAGGCTCTATAAAAAAGTGGTATGAAGATAAACCTGACATATCGGGTATAGATCTACGTTTGATGAAGGAATATGTTTCTACAATGCCTATAGTATATTTACTTTCGAGAAATTCACCACTTCTGCAGACTTTCAATTGGTTTCTTAGACGCCTAAGTGAGTCAGGAATTATTTCGTTTTGGGAAAACCAAGTATCTTACAAGTTGTGTATGCCTGTCACTTACGGAAAATTACCTCAAAAGAAACTGCGACCATTAAAAATTGATGATATTGTTGGATCTTTCGTTTTACTTCTATTTGGGTCTGGAATGTCAACTATGTGTTTATGCCTAGAACTGCTAAAACGCTATTTTGATAACAGTAAAGTTACCTAATTCTCTTATGGAGAGGAAAGAAAATCTCGTTTTTGTTACTCCTAAGTGCATTCTTTGTTTCATAATGTAATAGCATAAACACTATACTTAGATATCGTTTTACAGCATTATGACAAGATACGTTTTTTGGTTTTATCACCGTTGAAACTCAATTGTAACTAATTATTAATCAATGAGTTTGTTTTCATCGTGCTGTTATTAAAAACGTTTTGGACTAACTCTATACACATTTGACGTGTAACCTAAGCCGTTTAATTTATCCCTTAAAGCGATCCTCTAACTATTTCGTTCAATACTCCTGACAGGGTTTGAGACCGGAGACACGTGCACAGAAAACACATATTTTTAACCATCCCATCAGAACTGGCTCGTACAGTATATTAGAGGTGTATGAAAATTATCATGAGTGTTACTGTGGAACTAAAGATAATTAATCTAGAGTGAAATCTTTGAAGAGATTGTTGGAAGGAAACAATGGGTTTGGAAAACATCCGTCTGCACGTATGAATTGTTATCAAAAACAGTACGAAATCACTTCCATCTCCAGGTTCGATTCCTACGAATTTTTGAGTTTTGATTCTAGTCCCCTCATTTTCCTTAGCATGTTTTCAATAAATAAATTTCGTATGTTATGTTTCTCTCTTTCTGTTCTCTCGGTGTTTGTGTGTGTTTGCCTGAAGCCTTTTACTCTCAACGTCTACTTGTCTGTGTTTAATTTTTATTTCATCATCTCTTTCTATATACTGATTCATTCCTTTTTTTCATTCTATTAATGTGAACTAATGCATACGTAAAGTAATTGTGTAAGATTTTTGGTAAACGGGGGAAAGTATAGAAAGAGAGACAGCGAGCTCTTTACCTTCAAGGTTGCACGATGAGTAGAAAGAAGTTGGGTGGACTAACTGCTGGTCGTAAACTCCATTTTTCTTTTTGTTGTGATGTGTATATAAAATATAACCCGGGAGATTCCCTGTCTGTGGAGTACTGCTTCTGAAAATAGATTAACACTGAGAATTGTTGTTAGCATTCACCATGGTTTTTATCTAGAGCATGTAGTTTATCTTTAAAAGCAAGGAAATTAGTTTGATTCAATTGTTAAGCCAACGCTCTACCACTGAGCCACGAGGATTGGTTTACAGTTAGCACATTTTCTCTCCCTTCGAGTGTTCTTTCTTTTCGAGTAATAGAAAATGGTCAGGTTTTATATGTAGAAGTAATGTGAAATATAATTATCATCCTACAGAGAAAATTTTATTGACCTTAATGTGTTACTATCGAGGAAATAGATGAAAACGTGCCGTTACGAAAGTTACAAAATTTGTGAAGTCACTTCACAGGTTATCAAATTGAAGTGACAATCTCTGGTCTCTGCCTTACTAGAAAAGTATTATGATACACTTGGAGTTTGTGTCAAAGTATATTAAATTACAACAGTGTCTGTGGAAATTAATCACTGATTTTACAATCAAATTGCCAGGGATATACAGCTGGCTTTTAACATAAATTCAAGTATCAATGCAAACATTTCTTATATGAAGCAAACTAATCACTCAGGCCTCTGACATATTTACACATGCATTTCTAAACAGCATAATAGCATCATACATTTTAAAAATAAACTGTAATTCATAGTAAAAAGCTTTTGATCTTGCAAACGAAAAGTACTTAAAAGTATTGAGCTGGTCCGAATAAAATGACCACTTTGAAGCCTGGTAGAAAACGCACCTCAACAAAACAAAAACTGATATCGACTGAGGTCACGCGTATAATTTCGTAAACTCTGTATACGTCGTGCAAATATTGTGTGCAATCAGACAGACAAGAGGTAGTGTATTATTATACAACGCTACTTGAAGGTGGTTCATGGAGAATACACAATTAAGAGTGACTTTTCTGTATGAATTCAAACATTCTGCACAGCAAGATAAAAAAAAACATCAACAATACATTTGGAACAGGAATGGCGAATGAAGACAGCAGTAACCGTTCGTTTACAAAATGTCGTTCTGGTAACACAATAATGCAAAATGGGACTCCTGTACTCTGGTCAACATCATGTTCGGCTGCTCAGGAATACCGTGGAACCGGACCTTCGAAAACGTGTTTGTGCCATTGCAGATGAGTTAAGCATACACAATACCACTGTCAGTCGGCGGCTTTGTGCAGTCCGTAAGGTGAAAAAGTTTTACTCATGGGTGCCCATGAGTTGGCATCGGCTAACAAGAATTGCCGTCTGGAGGTGGGCAGTCTTTGAGTATAAGGAATAAGTGGGACGGTTTCCTGCATCGTGTTGTCACTTCAGATAAAAATGGATCTGCTATGACGATCGTAAACCGTCATGACAATGGTTGGATAGTGATCAAGATCCAGCATGGTGTCCTAAAACGCCTGTCTACCCACAAAGATGTTGTTGCTAGTATAATGGTCTATGGTGGGAGTACTCCATCATGTACTCAGGGGGATGAAACCATCTCTGTAGATCTATATGGTGCTATACTCCATGAAATGCACCGTACACTTGTCCGCAAGTATCCAGCAACAGATATGGTGTCCTCATTTTCAATGACAATGACCGTCCACACGGCGCGCAAAGCACAGTTGAATCTCTCCATGAGTTGTAGTATTCAACCCTTCCTCGCCTGTCGTATTTCCGCGATCTCTTTCCCACTGACTACCACCTCTTCCGGGATCTCGATCACTTCTTGAAAGGGAAGACCTTCGTTGATGATCGGGAGGTGCAACATGCAATTGAGAACTTGTTCGCAACGTAGACTCCAGACTTCTTTCGCCACTCGAATCGTTGGCTGAGTGATGACAACAGTGTGTGGCGGCAGACGACGAATACTTTGATCAACCAGGTAATGTAGTTTTCATTTTCTCAGCCTTTGGGCATGACGCACCTGAGGCGGACATTACATTCGCACCAATACAATGTTACAATCATACAGGGTGGTTCTGAAAGTCCGCACAGGGCTATAACTTGGGTCATATTGCACGTAGAACATTGAAAGAAAAATCTACATACCAATGTACACATGCAAGATCACATTGTGATTTTACTAAAAGCAGTAGCGTCCCCGGATTACCCATACGAAGAGATGATAATTTTATATTGGAATGAGTGTTGATTTAGTTCTCTTTGACACGAGCACTAAACTTTGAACAACTATTACATGGATCGCTTTTCGATAACTCATAAATTTGACAACTGCAAGAGCTAATTAATAGGTCAACATTAACATGATGTGAACTGTTTCGACGGCTTTTCAGATGTTGTAACTCAGAGAGAATAGTAAATAGAGATTTGAAACTAACGTGAATTACTAAATTATATATGTGCAATCAAACGGTGAAAATTTCCAAAACATTGACGTTCAACAAATACCTCTACCCTGGAAGGCAATTTCAGTATTTTAAATAGAAAAAAGGGTTGATTTTGCTTTCTTTGAACGAACATGATATATTGAACATCCTCAGACGAAACACTTTTTAATATCTCGTACTTTTTGGCAGTTAATGGAACTAAATGGTAAGTAAACTGTTAAACTACGACTTAGTGTGTGTAACTGCCAAACAGTATCAGATGTTGAAAGTGTATCTTCAAAAATTTGTTCAAAATTTAGAGCTCGTTTCACAGTGAACAAAAGCAATAACCATTGTTATTTAAAATTTGATGTCGGCCACTTTAGAAGTATTCGCGAGACGTTACTATTTTGGCAACTTCAGCATGCGATTCTGCATATGCATGTTGGTATGTGTAAGTTGTATTTCAACGATCTATATGCAATAGTAGACGAGTTATAGTTCTGGAACAAATTTTAAGACAGAAATAGGACTTTCTTAGCCTAGCTAAATCCGGAAACATTCAACCATAATATAAAAGTTAAAACAGATTTATTGTAAAGGACTCATCTGGATGATAATATTCGGACTTTCATCTTGCCTGTTACACTACAGAGAAATACATTTCTTTAGAAAATGAAATTTCCCATATTTTTCCTTTAATAATTATTCAATCTTTTGTATTTTAACGTCAAATTTGTTTGGGATATAAGGTCGGGTTTGGACTATTTGGTATCATATATAAGAAGACAAAATAGAAAAATAATAGCTTCGTTAATCTACATATCCAAAACGTAAATCTTGGCAAAAATGAATGGTCAATCTGTGGAGTACCAAGGGGTACCTGTTGTCATATTTTTAAGGCAGATACAGAAAGAGGACTTCACTGACAAGGAACTCTTTTTTGCTGTTCAGCGAGTTTTGACTTCGGACATGTTTGTTCACCTTATTTGAAGCATATAGATAGTAAAAATAACAAGAATAGACTCGCGCTATGCCATATAATTGTGTGCCGAATAAGTCGAGCCGTGTAATTTGAGCGACTTTTAAGCAGTAAAATCAACTCTGAAGGTGAAACTTTATATAAACTAAATGAGTTATCAGATGCATTTCCGTAGGTACTTTTACCTTGTAGAACACAAATTTCACCATGAAAATGTTCACAAATTGAATGTTTTTTTATACAAACTCCAGTTTATGGTCGAAAATGAACAAAATTCCATAGAAAGTAGTGACGTAAAGGAACAACAATAGAACTGTGGAAAAGGGGAAGGCGGCCTAGGGGATTAAAAATACATAAATTAATGGTTTCTAATACCTTTTGGGTAGCCTAGGGCGCTTGCAAGCGCTAAACCACTGATCAACTACACGGTTTTGAAGAAAGAAGCGAAGCGCTGGAGGGAGCATAACAAAAAAGTGAGTGCGCCTCATGGAGATGCATAGCAAAATCGTTACGATGTCTAGCGGTTTCCCAATTTGGTGTCCTTGGCAAGACCTGGTGGCACCGTTACGTTCTTAAAGTTAGTTCTTTAAAAAGGGAATATTACAATTATAAAGTTTGTAATAAATATGCTGTAATTATAAGTAAAATTAGAATTCGTTTGTTGAACTTTCAAAACCTAAATAATAATAACGGACTTGATTTGTTCACATTTATCTTTAAATAAAAGACGAAAACGTGAAATAATGGAGAACAAATTTATTGAATCACTTTTAATTAAAAATCAAAAAAGTGAAATCTGTTTAGATTGAAAAACAATTAATTATGCTTTATTTCATTTTTAGAATTTGTTAATTCACTATAATTACTATTATTGCTTAACTGTTTCAGACTCCCAAAAGGTATTAGAAACCATTATGTTTATGTATTTACAATCCCCTGCCCCCCTTCCCTCAGTTGTGTTGTTGTTCCTTTACGACATTACTTTCTATGGAATGCTGTTCATTTTTTATCATAAACTGGTGTTTGTATAAAAAACATTCAATACATATGAAAATATATAATATATATGAAATATATGAATATTTCCTAATATATATGAAAAAAATGAAATAATTTATTTTCTTTGTGCCGCCCCCTAATTTTGTTCTAATAGGTAAGAAAATATTTCACACAAAATTTCAGGCTGATAGATTAATATTTAATGGTCGCTCAAGAGGTTGAAAATTTAAGACATTACTTAATACAGTAGTATGAGTATTGAGTAAATTGAATATAAGTAAAAAAAAACACATTTTGTTTTTTTTTAGTTTGTAAAATAGTTACCGTTTGCGTTCTTTATAAAAATGTCACACATGAAGGCAAATGATGCTATCAAAATATCACTCCACAAATCACCATGTCACACGAGCATCTGGTTTAGTTATTCGGTCATTCTTGTTAGTGTTTCCTTCTTGGAATCCGGAAAACGTTTGCGATGATCCTGTACTACCTGAAGCAGAAACTGCATCTGGTCCTCTGATTTTGTGATAATAAAGAGTTGTATTCTGCAATTAATGCCACTCCTCTTTCAGCGTGATCATTCACAACACGTAAATTCTTAGCAACATTCAGTCCAATTTTGTACTCATCATTTGCATCCCAATCCTCGGGATCTGAATCAAAAAATGAAGTAGAGATGTTAAGGCGTTGGAAGAACAAAATCGTATTTCTTGTTACAAACTGTTCAATTTTCATATCAAGACATTTTTCTACGTCGAGCTGAATGCGTTTTGGGGGGTTCAAGTTTATACCTCCCATATTTTCCTTCAGGGCATGAACCATGTTACGTTTCGAATCTACTGATACATTTTTGTCGAAGAAAGCTAACCCAACGAGTTCTTCGCTGAGGTACCAAAGGTGTCTTGCAAATGTGTTGCTGGTAACTTTGGAAAAAGACGGATTGTGTACCTTGAATTTCACTCAATTCTGAAGAAAATTCAAATCATTGTTAGGTGACGAGACAGAAAGAGATGCTGTAAACCATGCTTTGATATAGATTTTGGTTACAAATACACATAAGCAGCGAAATCCTTTCTCCTGTCTCGCTGTGAGCCTGAACTGCCCCCGAAATATCCACATCTTAAATGAATAAATGGCCTTGGCCATCCATCTGGCATGGTGGAAAGTTCCGGGTGTCCTAAATCTGACGCCACGAGCAGGTGCAACACCAAGGAAAATGAGTACTATCTCGAGAAACTCACGATAATCTTCCCTAGGATGAATTTCTGTGAGTTTGGTTTCACAAAACGTGATTATAGTTTCCATTTCCTTATTCACAACATTCATAACCTGTTCGTTCATAGCACCGGTTTCATAGTTTGTGTGATGAAATTTTTGCCAAGCAGTCTGAAATCTCTTAAATATGGCAATGTCTGGACCAGAAGAAACTCCCATTGTCTCTTCAAATGCTGTAGCTAAGACAAGCTCCATAATATGATGTCTGCAGGCAAGATACACGAGTTCCTTATTTAGTTTCTTTTCTAGCAAAACACAGGTTCCGTTCTTATAACCTAATATAGAGGATGACCTTCGCTAAAGTTAACCCATAAAATCGTGACGAAATATCATTAGCACTGTACACATCGAAGGAAAGCATGGTAAAATCCGTTTCAATAACTAAAGATGTTGCAATCTATTAATTTCAATATAATAGTGACTTAAATTCGTATACACATGTTATTCATGCCGACCGGGTAGCCGTGCGTGTGGTCTAAGACTTTAGGCCAACGACTCGAAGGTCCCAGATTCGAGTCCCGGCAGGGACATGGACGTCTTTTAACTAGAAGGTGACGCATAATCATGACGGGTCGAAGTCAACAGCTACAAAACTGGCCCATATAAAATAAAGTTTTACATGTTATGTATGTGTGCCCCCATGTTATGTAATTGGAAACTTGGACGATCTTTTAGATAGATCAATAGTCAGTCTATTCATTACAATCATAATCCATTTTTAAATCTGAACTTGACATCGACATACAAAAGTAGTATCTGCATACAACTTCGAAAACATATACACCAATGAAATTGTATTTTAGTAAAAGTACCTTTATTAATATTGTGTCATTTCATCATGAGAGAATCCTCGTAATTACTGGACATTCTCAAATCTCATTTAGACGTTAAAAACGAAACTATTCATATACGACCCATTAAACGCAGACATCAGGAATATACTTGAAAATGGTAGCTACGTTTGTTTGTTTGTTTGTTTGTTTATTTCTTCTTCGTTGGCTACTCTTCATGAGCCTGCCTTAACGAGGACAATTGAAGCCAAAGTTACAGGTTCTACATTAAACTATTAGACAAAGCCATTACATTTTCTTCTTAAGCATAAAGGTGATGTTCTCCGAGACTTTGGGTACCACTTTGATCCTGAGAATGACGTAGCGAAACGTCGATGTGAGATTCTTCCAAGTTGCAATAGGTGTAGCAGACTGTGACAAACGAATTTATATATATATTAACAGCTATCATTTTTAGGCCAGATTACCTCATGTCCATCTTCAAGTAACGTACAATAGCATATATCTTGCACTGAAGTTTGACCAATGTCAAGAATACAATACGAACAGCACACGTATAGCTTTATAGAGATAATTACATTTTATGCAGATTTATTTTTTTCGGATAAGCATGTTAGATAATATTACCAATCCTTTGAAAGAAGGAATGAATAAGATAAACAGTGTCTTTACTAGGATCAAATAGGAGACTTTCGAGAGATATTGGCTTCCTGATATTAGTACGGTACAGAGCCTTTAGCAGAAAATTGCGGTTAGCTTTATATTTGCTGCAATGAGCAAGGACATGAATAAAGTCCTATTCAGCTAACATGCATTCACACATGGGAGAGTCACTACAGCCAATCCTGTGCATATGAGCTTTAAGACGCGTATGATTAGTACACTCACGTAGAGTAGTTATCAATATTTTACGAGGAATTTTAAATTTAGAAACATAGGATAGTTGTCTTGCACATTAAAATAATTATTAAAAATAGAACCCGAAAGAGAAAGCTCGTTTAATAATGCAGATCTGTCTTTCTGCTTAATGACGTTTAAAACAAGAGGGATAGTGTCTTTCCAGTATCTCCGTGTTTTAGTAATAGCAGGTAAAGAAGTACTAGAACGAGCTAAGCTATTAACGATAGCCGGAGAATACAGCGGATTACCATAGCATATGACCTTTCCATGCGCTCCTACGTAGGTAAAATGAATTGTTTTACCCAATTTGAGGTTAAGATAGTACATTTCTAAAAGATCAAAGATAATAGGATGGGATTTAAACAGATCACTGTAGTTCCTTTGTATTGAAAGTAGAGCACTTTGAGAATCAGTGAGGATTAATATTTTCTTATTAGGAAGAAGCAAAGAATACCCTAACGCCTTGTAAATACCAAAGCATTCCAGATAATAAATATTAAAAGAAGATTCCAAGCGATGCTTAAGAGAATAATTTTTCTGAGGGTCATAGACAGCACACCCAGCTCCATCCTTATTCTTACTGCCATCAGTAAAAAGAAAATAAAAATCTTCCCATCTCGATTTGTAGTCTTCTATTGTTGGGTAGCAGGAGAAATAAATATAATGTAAAGTTTCAAGCGGGCAAGTAATTTTATAAATAAGCTCTTTCCTCGGTCTGTGCATACAACTAATCTGATTCCCGCATTGCCTATTTATTTCTAACCAAATATTCTCCGTTGCTCGCGAATTATAGCTTTCTAATTTCAGAGCCTCTTCGAATAAATCTACAAAAGGATGCGAAGGTGAATTTAAAGTCTTAATGAGGAATTTAGAAGCACCTTTGAGTCTACGATAACCAAAGGTAGAGATATGAGACTCTAAATAGGTCGGGATATTGGGATTATTCTTCATAACGCCAAGCGCTACTCTTATTGCCTTTCGACAGATTACTTCTATTCTTTCACAAACTCTTTTCGAAAGAAAAGGTAAAACCGAAAGACCATACTCTACTTTAGGAATGAAATAATTTTTTAAGAATAGCAATAGAATTGACTGTGATTCACCAAAAGTAGTAGTCGCTAAAGATTTTAAAATATTCAAGATCTTCAAGCCTTTGGAAAGAACTAAGTTGCCGTGAATACACATATTTAGTTTGACATCAAAGGTAACCCCAAGGTATTTAACTCTATCTGTGATAGGAATATTTGTTATTCTAATTGTATTTGATCTTTTAAATCTACTATAAGGAGGGAGGAAAGTGAGAAGACTTGATTTTTTCCTCCAAAATACCCAAGTTGCGCTCTTTCAACCATGAGTCTACGGAATTTATAAGAATTTCCAGTTCCATGAACCTGTCTTTAGATTTATGATCTGGCACCATTATACACAAATCATCCGCATACAGAATGAATCTGAAAGGGGAAGGGATAATCGTATTAATCTCTGAAAGATAGATATTGAAAAGCAGAGGACTAATCGCCGATCCCTGTTGTATCCCTACATTTATCTGTATTTTACTACTTATACCGCCGTCTATATAAAAATAACCGGTACGAGAATGAAGTAAGTTCCAAAGGAGACGAAGGTAAAAATTAGGGAATTTCAGGTATGATAAGAAATTAATTAAAATAGGAATGCTAATGGAATCATATGCATGTTTGACGTCTGTGAAATCAGCATGAACAGGATACCCCTTGACGAAGTTGTTGGCTACAAATAATCCTAGGGTTGCTATGGCGTCGTTAGTACCTTTGTTTTTACGAAAAGCGAATTGGGATGGCAGAAACTTGTTTTCTGCTTCAAGGAACCACTCCATTCTACTAAGAATACATCTCTCAAATACTTTTAGACGTTAAACCCAGCGGACGATAATTACTGCCTTTAGAAGCATCCTTACCCGCTTTGAGAATGGGATAAATTAGTTGATCAGTCCATTCTACCGGAAACTGGCCTGTCAATAACACCGCGTTGAAAATGGTACACAACCACCTAACACCTATTTCAGGTAAGTTTTTCAATGATTCAGCAGGAATACCATCCAGACCTGGACACGGATTTTTTTTTATTTGAATTAATTGAGTGAGTTCTCTTACCGAAATAGGTTGATAAAGGACTTCACCAGCTCGACTTTTTGTAGACCACGTAAAATTAAAATCCTGTATCTGAATATTTTCGTCAAAACAATTAGCACTGAACTTTCTAATGAATTCGTCCTGCCACGAAGCGTTAAAACTGTGATGAGGAGACTGCTTGTTAGATCTGACACTACGCAAAATTTTCCAAATTGAAGAGATCGGAGTTTTGGGATGCAACAAAGAGCAAAGAGAATACCATGCCTTACGCTTCTCTTTCTTGACCTTTCGTTTCATTTTTGCTATCATGTGTTTATAATGAATAAAATTGCTTACAGTAGGACTTTCTAGAAAATTAAAATAACTGAGCTTTTTTTCATTCCAAAGGACCTGACAGCTTGCGTTCCACCATTTCAAACCCTGACTGTTAATTTTGTGATTTCTATTAGGAATATTAAAAGGACAAGAAAGATTGAGAGCAGTAACCAATGTACTTGAAACTGTTGTATAGCTTTCCTGGACCGAACGGGACTTGGGTATTTTATTATCAATAAGATAAGTAAAACTTTGTTGAAACACTGACCAGTTAGCGGACCCTGTACACCACTTACGAAGAGGGCGTTTAACATAAAAAAACTGACCTTGGTGAGGGGAAATAAAATCAATGACACAGGGGTAATGGTCGCTAGTATACATATGATCCAGGGTATACCAAGTTACTTTGGATCCCAAGAAAGTAGAGCACATCGCAAGGTCAATCGACGAAGGCGTAGTCCCATTTGCTGGTCTATGTGTAATACTGTTATCATTTAACAGAACAAGATCACAGATGTCCATAAAATCCCTAACTTTTCTTCCTAGTGAACAGGTAAAAGGGTGACCAGTCTCCTGTAATTTAGCATTAAAATCTCCCACCAAAAGGGAAGTGTCATTAGTGATGGAACATATCTGCGAGAGAGACTCTAAAGAAATGTACTTCTTACTTGACCCCGACGGGATATAAATTGAAAAAAGAGATATAGGCCCTGTACCGGACTTAAACCGAACACCGCAAATCTCGATACCAAAGCGTTCCGTGAGACTTAACGTAGAGGGAATTTCGATTTCTTCCCAAATTAACGATTGATGTATAAGTATACCTACTCCTTTTAAACTATCATTATACCCGTTAGTAACATAATTATAACTAGGTAGCTTTATACATGCTTTCTCTTTTCCTCAGATTTCTGACAAGCAGATAATATGGGGGATAATTTCTTGAATTAATTTTAACAAGAATATTTTTCTGGCCGCGAAAGACCGACCGATCTGACAATACGCATCTAACTATTTAGGCAGAAAAAAACACTAATAAATACTAACATGCTTTCCCTTTACAAATATTGCTCATAGACCCAGGAGAATGGACACATTATTCATTATCGTTTTGCAGTGTAGAATCATAGTTTGACCTACTGGATAAGAAAAGTCGTCAGTGAAGTTGTTTAATATACTAGACGCAGCTGCCATCATACTACGAAGCGTATCATTGAAAACCATGGGGTTGATGAAGGTAGGGTTCATGCCTACACCAAATTGAGCATCAGAATGATTTTCATTGCCAGTATTACAGAGATGTACCATAGGCTTTTTAGAAATATCTCGAGGTAAAGTATTTTGTCCCAGAGCTCATTCAGAAATGCGATGAGAAGAAGTCACATTAATTGAATTGGGTCTCTTAGAGGAATCAGACCCCACAAAGTCCAATGAAGCGTTACAATGACTACTATTAGTGTGTTCCTTAGGTAGAGAACCAGACTGTTGCAACATTTGATTGTGGACGTTTGATGAAAGTCGGTCTTTCTGATCTATATAGGGCTGCTTCTTTCCCCAATTATTGACAGGTACTAATCGTTGGAGAGAAAGGTCACTTCTCTTAACTGACGAGGCATGTTGACTATCGTTGAAATTAGTTACAGACTGTAATTTTTTGTCGTTTCGATCGCGCAGACTTTGAGGAGCAGGTTGAGCTGAAGTTTGAACAATAGTAGCATAGGAGGATTTAGTGTACTTGGTGGTTCTTACAGGTAGACCTTTAACTGTTCTAATAGCTGACCAATAGGTTAAGTTGTCCCTCATCATCAAGTCCAAAGCCTCCTGCTGCAGCTTTCGTTCCGGACATTCTAGAGATAGAGAAGAATGCAAGTGTGATTTACAATGAAGACATTTAGGTACTGAGGTACATTTATCTTTATGGCTCTCACCACATAGTTGACACGCAGGTTCCTTGACACATTTGGAGCTATAGTGGTTGAAATATAAACACCGAGAACATTGAAGTACCTTCCGTTTCTTAGGCTGTACCTCGTGTCTTTGTTTAAACACGCTAATATGAGAAGGAAGAGTTTGCGACTCTAATGTATATTCTATCAGAGGGGTATCCACAAACTGCACTTGACCCTCTCCAGAGACAATACGTTTTTTCAGTCTACGCAATGACAATATCAGGAACACGCACTCAGAATTGTCTAATATGAGGTCTAAACTAATATTAGTAGGAATACCATATATAACACAAATACGCCTTGTAAGCATTAAAGGAATTCTGGCAGTCAAGTTAAGTTTATTAAGTAACTCTATGTTGGAGACGAAATTATTTGCTTTTCCATACGAGGGGTAGTAGATCTTCACACGAAACCGTCCTGCTGGTTCAATTTCTTCGAGATCTACACCTACTTGCTGAAGGCGCATCGCTGTAAGTGGGGTTTGGTATCCCCCAATGTTTTCATGATTCTTACCTTCTACAATAGCCATGAAAGGGCCGACATTAGAAGAGGGAAAGAGAACAGGCTGAGATTTACTTTCCTGACCCTCAGAAAACTCATGGAATTTGGCCGCTTTGGTAGCATGACGCCCATCACTGCCAGAGCTTTCCTCAGGATTAATTGGTCTTTTTTACATTTCGTTTCTCACCACTTTCTGAATTATCTTCCATATTTATGTCGTTCACTACTATATTATCACTTTTTACATTAGATATTTCATTTTTGTGCTTAAAAGCAAGTAACTCTTGAGCAGCTTTAACCTGACTTGTTACGTCGTCAATGTCACTGGAGCTATCTACCTCTTCTCCTTTTGATACCTGTATTAAGTTCTCTCCAGTGAGGGAGAGAAAGTCAACTGTACCCGTAGGCGAGTAGGGAGGATCCGCAGAAGATTTACTCGACTCCATACCAGAACAGACATGACCTTGTATCACAGGACTAGAACCGATGTCTTTTTGTATAGCAGGCAGTACCATTTGTTTGAGATTGTCATAAAAAAATTCCGGGACATATTCCATACCAGTCTGAGAGTCATCAGAATCCACAATAGCTGGGTTCATCGCCATGCTCTCAGGACAGACACTATTCCTTTGTTTAATCTTTTCCACTTTTACTTGTGAACCCTGAAATTTATTCTTAGGTTTATTTTCCCCATGTTATCATGCAGTCGTACATAATGTAAAATCACCACATGCACCAAAAAGATGAAAATGAGTAGAGTACTTAGCCGACCTTAGCGTTTCCAAGCAAATCAACAACCGTTGAATGGACACAAAGGAGGCCCACACACATGTAGGACCGATATTTAAAGTTAATGTGCTTAGTCTAGTTGTAACTTTACAGTTCACAATTATTGTGCTAAAGCCTCAATAGAGCGTCACTACACACCACAATTAACTATGTAAGTCCAAGACGCACTAATAACGTATTATTCTTCACAAAAACGCGCACCGGTATCACAACGATACACGTACTAAACAACCGACGCCATCTTTTTTTTTCATGGTAGCTACGAAGAGAGTTTATATTTCTCGGCAC
This sequence comes from Lepisma saccharinum, assembly GCA_022664845.1. Classification (NCBI taxonomy): domain Eukaryota; kingdom Metazoa; phylum Arthropoda; class Insecta; order Zygentoma; family Lepismatidae; genus Lepisma; species Lepisma saccharinum. The sequence goes on from JAGDQP010002547.1 coordinate 82,871, forward strand.
ATTAAATAAAAAAGAAACGAAACAATGTTGCACAGTACAAAAGATCTGTACCTCTATCATCTGATTCCGATTCCACAACTTTCCTTACTTCAATTTTTGGTTTAGTAAATCCCTTGATATAGAAATATCCCTTGATGTTTACTCGTTACTTTTTTCCTTCGGTTTTAAAACTATTTTCCTTAAAAAAAGAACGAAATTACAGAAGATTACAGTTTAAATTATTTACGAAAACAATAGAATCAAAATGTCTTTTAATGTTGATATTACTACGTTGTTATATATTAGTTTTTCCATAACTAATAGCTCGCACACACACACATACATACATATATACTAAAGTGTTTTGTTTGATTTGAAAAAGGGGTGTATCAGCTTGGCTTCATAAAATTTAGTCACCCTATTACCCACGAAGAGCAATTCCTTACAATTAAACAATTAAACCTTGTATATTACAACTAGATTTTTCTATTCTATATTCTTACAAATGTAACAACTTCAGAACGAAAATTGAAATGTTAAACATTATGCTTACTTTGGGACAGATTGAGTTATAACAGCCATTTCGCCTACGTTCATGGCGTATAGGTGTAAAGAGGCACAAAATTAAAAAATATATATTACTTGCATTATTTATTTTTGATACAAAAAAGGTTATCTGACTTAAAACAATTAACCATTTCGATTCCTGTGGCTGAGTTTCCACTGTATATAGTTGTAAAGGATTCATTCGTCAACGGAGTGGAATATGCATTTATGCTGAAATTTTCAAAACAAATCAATTTCTCTTTGTCAGTAGAACTTGTCCATAAATTTGAGTACAATACCAATGATAATCAGTCAACAAACACTGTGTTTGATAGTTTGAGTACTGAAAAATTTCACACGGGAATTCCAACCCTATTCTTGACACATGAAATTCTCAAAGATTTTGATATACTATGTCATTTGTGCAATCCGAATTAAAATTTGAGGCTCCCTTTCGTAAATTAAAAAACTATTTGTTGTCCACATTTTCTCTACTCAGTTTCAATGTATGGATAGTTACTGTTATACTAACCATATTAATATCGATTATTTTGAATTCTTTCTCAAAGTTAATAAGGATACCACCTACTTAACGCTTATGAAACAATTATTTACAATATAGCTATTCACTTATACACTCTGTTAGTATTATTGCTGGATATCGAGTTCCTGATACGCATATTCTGTAATCAGACACTTAATTGTTTGGGCTATGATAACTTCCATGATACTCATCACCGCTTATAATTGTAATCTAGTATTATTTCTTACACACCATAGACAAGAATTTTGTCGATAGAAGACTCCACTGGGACTATGCTAATACACATTTTTATAACGTCTTAAGTCAGTCGGAAAACCCTTTAATTCAAATGATAAGTAAGAGGCTGGTGTTAGTACAAAACAGGGAACAATTTGAGAGTCTAGTAAAAAAACGATGAAATAGCATTTTTAACAGAAGAGTTTAATGGCTATGCAGTACCATTAACCGGCTCACCGAGCCTAATATTCGATTCACAACTACATTTAATGAAGCAAAGTATTTTAAGTGGGTTACATGCGTTGGACCAACACGGCGTTTGACAAACACGGCGTTGGACCAACACGGCGTTGGACCAACACGGGGTGTGACCAACACGAAACCATCACGGCGTAGGACCAACACGGCGTTGAACCAACACGGCGTTCGACCAACAATAATAACCGGCAAACGACCAACACGGTAAAACACAAATCTTGATAATATTGAAATAATTATGTAATAATAATTTATGTAAAAAACTCTAGCTTCAAGGGTTACATGCGTTGGACCAACACGGCGTTGGACCAACAATAAAATTGACAACGCCCCAGATATATAAAACCTAAAAATATAATAAAAAATATGATCTTAAATTATTTTTTTGAGCACCTGCGTAGAACCAACACTGCGTTGTCACCGGCATGATACCAACACTTCGAAGTACCGGCGTTGACCAACACGGCGTTCGACCAACACAGATTTTTGCCCTGGGGTATTGGTCGTACGCCGGTTCTTGCTGCTTGAGAGGCTGTTGGTCGTACGAAGTGTTGGTCCAACGACGCATCCCCTTTTAGTCTGTCAGGAATACTATTTTACTACAAGAATTCGCCACTACCAGAGATATTCAACAAAGTTTTGGAACACCTAATTGCATCATCAGTTCAGCAGGTCTGGGAAGAAGAGTTTCTTATTGAATATTCAATCGCAGCTCATAAACCCAGGAATGAAGACACCAATCTTCCCTTGACAATTAAAGAGATTGGCCGTTCCTTCATCTTGCTTTCGATCGGTCTTGGAATTTCAACTGCCATGTTTGTTCTTGAATTCATACGAATTAGAGGTAAAAACTGATATTTGATGAAAAGCTTCTATAGAAAGTATTTTAACTTGTAATAGCATATGAGACATTCAGTTGCCTAACGGACCAAGTCCACTTTTTGAGTTCTCATCTGTAGTTGAATCAAATTTGTAAAATTGATAAGAATGACCCTTCTCCACTAATCAGTAGTTATTAAGAAGTAGTAACGTCCCCAAGTTACTTTTTCCGGAAACAAAAAAATGTCCATTTTATTTCAGTTTTGCTTCAAAGAATCACTTGTTGGTTAGAGATGACTTGATTGTCACCTAACAAAAAGTCTTCAGTGCCTTTGTGCTATGTCCTGATCATGAAACCTATGTAAAGCAACTCTTTTTCTGGTGCAAAAATAAAGTGTTTTGATTGATATGAACATATTTTTTTCACGTAAATGAATCTGAAAATGCCTTTTCAATTTTTAAGATGAAAATCAAACAATTTGGTTTTAAAACAACACACTACTAAATATATTTGGATGTTAGGAATTGAATTTTGAATTATATTTATGGATTTAGGCATATAAGGTCCAGGCCTGGATAGTGGAGGGAATAGGATTCGGAAATTTGTCGGCCAGGGCCTATGTTGAAAGTGCAATCCCGGCTTTTTCCTGGTGTGACTGAGGAAAATCCTTTTAAGAACCTCAGTCAGGATGATGTACCGTTGGGATCGAACTCCCGAATGCAAAGCAAACGCTCTGCCACTGAGCTACGGTGGGTCTGTTTGGATTATAGAAGAGAAAAAAGTCATACATTGAACAAAATGTGTTTCATTGGAAAACAATGCTTACAGTTTAAAACGCAATAGGAAAAATCGCCAAAATAGAACATGAAGACAAATCACCTAAATAGAGTATGAGGTTAGGTTTTTCTCAAACATTACACAATTCGTAAATATTACTCATCTTCCTAAAAAAAAGAATAGTCGTATCTAGGTACGTTTATTTATAATATCACATTTGTATTACTATCAAAATTGCAGAAAAAAACCGATGGAAAAACTAACTAGTATTAGAAACTAGCTTACGTTACCTAGGTTCAAAAAATGACTACATCTTATCATAATTGATGGTTGTCAACTAAAAGAAACTTTCGCAACTAAACGTTTTTGTCCATAAAGTCATTTTCGTCGTTATAGTCCTCTTCGCCGTCATCGCGATCATGTTAATTGCACTGCCTTCCAGGGCCACTGGACAATCTGCTGAAAAAGGCACGTTTCTTCGGCGGAATAAACTTAAGTAAACTTATAATATCTCTTTTCTTGGCTAAGGTTACCTTCCGTTCTTCTTCATAAAGCAGGGATTGGCCAATATTTCCAAGTCGCAGAAGAGCTTCTGTTTTCCCCATTCTCTATAAACGCCTCACTACCGTGGGTGCCCTAAAAGAAACTTCTTCGTTCAGAGTCTCCTTGAAGATTTATTTACTTATTTATTGAACACGACAGGTTGGTTACCTACTTGCGGTGTTCAACATACATGTCATATTCTGCACACACACACATATTTATATATTTGGAGATTCGTAGTGATAAATTCTGTGAAAACAGTTCATTACCTTATATACGAATGAAATTGACTTATTTTTATATTAAACGTTTTAAGAATACAACAATATAAAGAGCACATTCTCCTAATAAGCGATATATCTAATACATTCGTTCTTTGGGCCGGGAGATGGAAAACTGCATCACGAGGTCGAGTAATTCTATGCAGGACGTGCAACCCTATTTCTGGCAATAAGCTTTCCCAGTTAATATTGCTATGTAGTAGTCTGTGTAGGAAAGATAATAGAAAATCAACTCTTCTGTTTTCCAGAGATTGTAATGTGTATTTGTTTGCTAGGTCCAAGTACTTTTCTAACCTAAAATATATTACTTTTTTTCTGTAAGTCAGAAAGTGAACAAATTTAGACTATAATTTATATTTGGCCAGTGCTCTTCTTTGTATTAGGACACCATACTACTGCAGCATATTCTAACTTTGACCGAACATACGATGTATATAAAATTTTTAGAACATTAATATTTGAAAAATCGCTTCCTAATCTCGTTACAAACCCGAGGTTCCTGTGAGCTTCACTAATAATACGCTTAATGTGCATATCAAACAAGAGGCTGGGCTTTATTGTCACACAAAGATCCGTAATAAAATCTACTCGGACCAATGGTGAATCATTAATATTGTAATCGAATTTCAAATAGTTCCTCTTTTTCGTATAAGACATTACACTACATTTATTAATGTTTAATAACAAAATGTTTGTTTTGCACCAACTTGATGTCGCTAAGGTTAAAGCATCCAATTGAGGAGAAATAGTGCGATAGTTTATGAAATCATCTGCATACAGAAGTTTGTTAGAAGATGTTATAATAGCAGGCAGGCAATTCGTTTGCATATAACAAAAACAAAAGAAGTCCAAGGTTGGATCTCTGTGGTACCCCAGATTCTACGATATATCCTTTGGTTATAATATTTTTATAACTCACACGGTGTTTACGATGCGACAAGTAAGACGCTACTAACTGACGAAGTTCCTCTGAAAAGTTGAAAGCTACAGAATCGGATCCGGTTTGTTCAGTCGGATCCATCGTATTTTGAGCCAGTTAATAGTTGTTTTATAAGTTGCTTATTGCGGTTGACTTTAGCTTTTTCTAGAGGCAAAATTGAAAAAAAAAATCATTTATTTTCATCCTCGTTAGCTTGTGCTTTCTGAGGGCAGGCTGACAATTTTCTATGATGCGAAACCAATCTTATGGGCCATATATTAAGGACTCTTTCTTGGCGTAGCGCTCAATGGCTCCGAAGTCAGCGTCATTGAGAAGGTGACTGTGGCCAGAAACCGAAAATTTAAAATCATCGTGGATGAATCTTCCGCTGAAGATGTAGGTGAAAAATTTTGCTCCAAGTCAGAAAAATCGGACTACTCACCTTACATGGTTGCATTAACTGTGCGAAAACGTCACTGGGAACAGAAAATGCCACACAAACATTACAAATGCATCACAGAACATTGAGTTACGTTGTTTACGTCAGTTTTCTTTGATCGAAACAGTTGAAGATCAAAACAGGTACTGGTAGATTTTTTACTTGGACATGACCCGTTTGCCAACTGAACAATCCAGCACATTCCTCAGTTGGAAAGACAGATGGTGCGATCGAGAAGATTGAACTAGGTATAATCTAATTTGCCAACTAAAAGATTATCATAATTAGATCTATTTACATTGATAAACCCACTTTAAATAAAAATGGGGTTACGACATCCATTAAGCTATGAATTTAAAATGCAACTTTCAATTAAATATCTAATAAGTATCGCCTATTTACGTTGCTGAAGGAACTTGTTTCATAAAATATAATATTACCTCACATACCCTACACCATAACGCTGTCAGTGAGTGTTAAATCATGCGTTCAAATATGAAATTCAGAATTCAGATTTCAGTCAATGAGCTAAGACCAATCACAGATTTATTTTACCGAATATCCGTATTTAATAAAACAAAGTATTATAACCCATCCCATAAGATGGCCACTAAGAGCTTAGGTTAAGCGTTCAACTATAAAATTTTGGATTCCGTTTTCAGTTAATCAGCTAACAGCAATCATAGATTTATTTCACTGAATGTCAGTATTTAATAAAACAAAGTACCATCTCCCACATACCTCTTTGTTACAATGTTACAGTCAACCAGTACATTCTACAACTTCGATTGCACCTACAATTTAAATGTAACGAAGACAAATCAAACCCTACAAATCGTTTTAGTAAGTATACTTAAATTAAAAAAGGACATTTTTCAGAATGGTATGAAGAAATATTTATTGTTGAACGTTTTATCCTAGGTACGCCATTAACATATAAAATTAAAGATTTGAATGGAGATCCTATCAAGGGAACTTTTTGAACACAGGAGTTGCAGCCTATAGCTTTTGAAAAGATAAATAAATAAGACATTCTATTTGAAAAAGTATTAAAACCTAAAAAGGGATGGTTATATGTAAAACTGTTAGATGATTACACTAGTATGAATACGTGGGTTAAACAGAAATCTGTTCAGTCATCGCGATGTCTTCCCAGCAAGAGAATCAATTTTATGTAACATTACCATCCAATGCCAGTAGTAATAACTTTGAAAACAAACCTTCATAAACATAATTAAATTATGTCAACCTATACAGTTAAAAGCAGACTGGGTGGTAGAGTTTAGTAGTATTTCTATCCAAGGAGCTTTTATAATGTTCAAACAGAAGAACAAGATGATGTTGAAATACGAGGAAAAAATTGAAATTCGATATGAATTATTTTTTCCAGAACCAGGGTAATTCAATTCGCGTTTTGTTTTCTCACTTCATCTTAACACAAAGCGAACAAATCACATCGGGGAAAGCTTTTTTACAGGACATTAAACTTGATCGAATATTGCAAATTATTATTGATAATAAAAAATTGGTCCGGAAACTGATGGTACTTGGGTTGAAAATTAAAATATACGAAACGATAATGATAGGGACTTTAGGATGGGGACGAAGATGAAGAAACTAATACTGTTTTTACATTTTACTTTGATGAATATAAAAATCAGGTTTTCATTAAATGTGATCGTAAGAAAAATCTTTAAGGAATGACTCCTGGTTTACAAAAGTTGTTGGGACTCTCAAGTGATCCTAATGCAAAATTAGCTGCAGTATACTTTCAACCCTGAAGAGCGAAACGAAGACCTCCTTTTATGAACGTTTTTGCTACATTTGTTTACAATCTTGATTATATATAACATTCCTTTTTAAATTCTTTTGATTTTGAATTTTGAATTTGTATTTTTATTTAAGGCCTTTATGCATCTAAAGCTCAGACCGGGATAGGGGAGCGGAAAAGATTTGGGAACGTGTTAGCCAGGGCCTATGTTAAAGGTGCCATCCCGGCATGTGCCTGCTGTGGCTGAGGAAAACCGTGGAAAATTCTCAGTCAGGATGGAAAATTATTCTTTGTGTCAGCATTGTAAAATATTACGCTTTCGTTGCTAAACTCCTTCGGAAAATTTTGTTGATCAATATCGATATTGTAAATTCTATTGTTTTGTTTTTGATCGTGCGCACCTTGTTAAATCAGAAAAGTATTTTGATACACTACATGTATACTTAAAAGATGAACTCGGAGAAAATTTAACATTTTAATTTGGTACTTCAAACGTTACGCTTTACTTTAAGTGGAAACAATGATTTCAGAAAGTGCGGATGATAGTTTTTCATTACTCTTAGTTCTAATTCTAGTATAAATACATGTAGAAATAATCATCCATCACATTTCTAAAATATTTTAAATCACTAAATTCGACTTTGAGGTCCTTGAGAGATGATTGGACATAGTGGAACTCATATCTAATGCAGTAATAATGCAGCAGCTCCTGACAGACTTCCATTTGATGATTTTTCTGGTCCTGTGTGGGACCCAACTGCAACAAACTTTGCGATAACTGAGCGCTGTCAATATAATTCAATCTGTTAACGTCAACAATTTGAGAAAATATATTCGCGTGAGTTTGAATGTAGCAGGAGACCATTTTCAGCATCGATTGTGAGCAGATTCTATTTGAGCGTAATAGGAATTATCATGTCAGCGTTTCGATTTTCAGTTTTGTACATTTCCCACATCAGAGGAAGTGTAGGTATGTCGACAAGGAATAATTTGTAAGTAATTTGCGCTGATTTAGTACATTTTTATGGCGGGAAAAGGCTAAACACACTCAAAATCCGTTTAAAAAATATAAACTGAAAGTGCAATGTGATTTTAAGAAACGTTAGTTACAGAAACGTAAATAAATCATTTGCATTTTACAATTTATATCTTAAAAAGTAACTAGAAGATATTAACACCTATGTGCATTCTCTAGTTAGATGAACAAGACTCTCTAAAAGTTAAGGCAAAATCGGACGACTAAATTAAAAATAGTCAAATATTGTGCAAAAGGCTGTGATTAAAAATTCTATGCAGAGGGGGGTGCACAAACATGGAGTGCCAATATTTTTTAAACCATCCGAGCTGTATCAGTGCTATTTAATCCAAAGTAATCAAGAAATTTAGCGTGTAACCTGATGATATAATTCGAATGAGTTATTTCAACAAAGATTATTAGGCGGCTATTGTATTGTAAGACAAAATATATTAGAGGTTATGCACGGGCATCATTTTAATGCTTTGCGTGGTGCTATTCTCATTTCAAAATCAAGTACAAAGCAACTGAGATTCATATGTGATAATTAAACATAGCGGAAACATTACTCAATATAGAAAGTGCAAGTTATTACTAGATAATATAGCAAAGATGGACTTCACTGCTGTCTTTGTGAGACTTTTAACCATTCCAGCCTATTGAAATAAGATGTTAGATGGTCATAATGTTTAGGATCAAAAAACGCACTGAAGCATTTGGAATGCGCTGTAGTCGGTACGTGTGTACATCATGATGCAGGTTAGCAAGAACTACGTTGCCGTAATCCACATGAGGCATTACTAAGGCCTGAACAAGTATTTTCTTAAGGGGGATTGGAAGATAATTTTTAAATCTGCTCAAAGAATGTAAAGTTGCAAAGGCCTCTTTAGAAACAATACTAACATATTCCGTCCAAATTAGGAACGGACGTCCATATTCCGTCCAATGCTCTATTCATTACAAATAAGATCTATTTTTTTTAGGTATTATCTTAAAATTAATCAAAGAAGAGCAAAGAATTAGTCAAACTAGTAAGTCAAAAGAAGACTACTTTATTATCGTTTTTGCTTCAAACAAAATTTAGATTAAATGACATAATTCGAAAATTAAAGTATTTGTTTATTACTTAATCATAACTAACAAATATTCTTATTTATATAACCTTATTATACCTAATAAATAGCTTTTTAATTTACCTTCAAAATATTTGAAAAATCAATATTTTTTCTACATAAGATTTTTTAAAAATATTGTAAAACTTAAAACTAAATCACTTTCAAAGTTCATTTTATAAAAAAAAAAAGAAAGAAAAATGATAAAAATATTTTGTAGCATAGTTTTGTTAGTTTAATATTCTTGGTAAAGTTCTCCTATTAACTGCATACTCTCCTGAAAATGAAAAAAATGTAATACATAAATATTATTCTTTTAAATCAGTTCTTTTCAAACTCTTAATTAAATTTTATGATTTAACAAAACTGGACAGTTGCTCAAATCATGTTTAATGGCGTTTCCTTGTTTCAGCCTAAATCAAAGTGAGGTTTCCCAGCTTTTTCATTTTATGACAATTTATTCAAATTTCAGTAGAGTAAAACAGAAATTAACTTTCACGGGCCAAAGTTCGTTTCGTCCGTCACTAATCAGTACAATTAGTTTTAAGAAAATGCTAGTACTAACTGCAAGATAGTGTGCAGATCCTTTTAGGACATTATTCTGACTCACAAAAAAAGGTGTCTGCGCACAATCCTGAATTTACTATAATATTTTATTAAAATTAATTGTACTCATTATTGAAGTACGAAACGAACTTTGGTCCGTGAATGTTAATTTCTGTTTTACTCTACTGAAATTTGAATAATTAAGGTAAAACGAAAAAAGCGGGAAATCTCACTTGATAAATGACAGCTACCAATAACAATTGACTGTCGTAGATGCCAACCCGTAGGAAAGGTTATGTTTCCTCTAAAACTTGTTTCATTTTCA